>SCLH01000139.1:108096-127632 GCA_004367855.1 Oikopleura vanhoeffeni
TCGTCTCCGGTCATTTGAAAATCTCGAATTTTAAAATTTTTTGAAAAATTGTCAAAATTAAAAAAAAAATTTGGCCTGAGACTTTTCGAGTTTCCAGTTGAATGCAAAAAAACGTTTTGTGATATCTTATACGGTTCGTCTGTGGTGAAAAGTTAAATCTGTCGCGTCTAAAAATAAAACTACCTTTATTAAAGCAACGTTATACCTTTTAAGGAAAAGGTATGAAAATAAAATTCTAATTTGTAGGTAGATATGAATTTGCGGGGAATAATAATTCTTCGTGTCGAATTTTTTTGAAAATAGTCCATTCACTGAAATCTTAACAACCACTTTCGGAAATTTTCCAATCGGATGTACAGTTTTCGAAAACATTCGACTCGGCTGAATTATTTTAAGCCACTAAATTTATATCTCGCCTATTAAATTTCCAAACTTTTTGGTGAAAATTTTATACACGGTTTACTCTTTCTTTGAAATTATTTGTAGTTTTATCTTGAAGATATCCGTGATATTTTAAGATGGTCAGTACTCAATGTATAAAATTAGAGGAAAATAACAAAAATTCTAGGCTATTAAATATTTCTCATTTTAGGACCATAACTATTTGTTCATTTAAAGAAAAATGTATTACTTTGATATAAGTGCATTCATGGAGTTATTATTACGTCAAATGTTCCTCTGTTACCTTTTTGTGAAAAAACATATCACCCTTAAAATAATAATACTGTACCTCCGCCTGAATGTTATTCCCGCAAAATAAGTGTCATTACACGCCCGCAAGACGTAAGCGGATTACGTAAAATAATAGCATTGCGTAGGCCCAAATAGTGGATAGTCGCGGTACAAACATATAGGCGACGTTAGCACAGTCACTGTTATTGAGGTTTTCAACTGTACAAATAAAATTTCTCCGCTAAATTTATATCATGGTAATCTACAGTATGTCAAGTTTTTGCTCCCGTTCTTGATTTTTGCACAATTTACTATCCGCCAATCAAAACGTTTAAATTTGGCAAACACGTAGGTGCTTCCCAAATTTCAACATTTTGATTGGCGGATAGTTAATTGTGCAAAAATCAAGAACGGGAGCAAAAATATGACATACTGCATTCTGCCAGAAATCTTTGGTTTTTTGTAACAAAATCTAATTTTATTTTAAGACGAACAAGCGAGACAAATGACTTTCGATATGGAAAGCAGCTACAATGCATTCAATCAATTCCTTAAAAATGGACCTTAAAAACGTTCAAAATAAATCTGATAATTGTCTATCCTTTCTTTGAAATTATTTGTGGGTTTATCTTCAAGATATCCGTGACATTTTTAGTTTCTTACATTTTCAAATTTTTATTAAAAAGTTTCATTGTAAATTACAGCCTTGGATAATGCCCCTGTTGATATTTTTATCACTGTTCACATAATTCGTTCATTCTTCAATAATAATATAAAACCGTGAAATAGTGAATCGGCTATATTTCTGTAATATCGACCTCAGAACAGCGAGAAGAAATTATCTTCGATATAGCCGATTTAGTTTCTTCCCGTTTAAAATAACGGTATTTTCGAAATAAATCAAGGCAGATATTAACTCTTGTCTCAATTTTCATTTTGAAATTCAAGCATATTATAAAATAACTGCAATATATCATTGATACTGTACAGTACCCAACTAATTATAAGACCGATAATTCTCTAGGCCAATAATTTTTGAAATAATCGTTGACCCTCTTCTAAATTCAAATTTTGATTTGAGGACCATAAATATTAGTTCAATTTATTGAAATAAAGACTGTAAAAAATTGGCATAATTGAACTCTCATCTAGCTCTTATAGTACCATATTGGTAATCCACACTCCATCTAACCGTTTTTTAAAAAATATAACACTAAAATACACCCACTGGTCTGGACGTTTTGTCCGATTTTTGAATAAGCCAATATTTTTAAAGTTAAAGTAAACGACATTTCCTTTGTCTAGGGTGCGCAGCGGGTATAAATACAGAGACAACTGCAGTAGTGCGAGAAAATTCATCAGTCTTACGGGGGTTATTGACCCGAAAAAAACATTCCGGGTAGATAAAATTTTTCGGCCATCTAGTGGTTAGAAAATGAGTTTTTAAAATCCTCATTCTAAGCACTAACTTCCGTTTTTAGTATATAAAACTCATTTTTTTTTGGACAGGACTGTTGTCAGAGAAAAATTTGCTACATTTATAAAATAAAATTTTGTTAATAATTTTTCAGTCATTTCCGTTTTTCGTTCATATCGACCGTTTAAAAGTTCGAATTTGCCCGCTGCGCATCCTAGGTATGAAGAAATTTGTTTTCATGAAATATGTTATATTCAGCAGCGGATTCGTAAAAACCACATTAAAACCGATTAGAATAAAATAAAAAACGCAATCTACATATTTTTGAATTTTGGTCCTGATGGCTAATTTCCTTTTTGAGTTTGAAAAGTCATTTTGACAATTTTTCTCAAGAGATTTTAAACACTGAGGTCGTTTTTTTTCGAATGGGAGAACTAGACAAGATAGCGACAAATGTTTTTTGCATGTGAAACCTTGGAAAAACATATACGCCGAAAAAAAATTTTGACACCCGAGGTGGATCACGTGACCGAAAATCAGCCATGGAAATTGCTCAAAATTACCAAAAAAAACAATTAATTTGCAAATTACCGTTGAACTGATTATCACCAGAAAAAAAATGTTCACCCTTACAAATTCGATCAGGATTCAGATGCAAAAAAACGTTTGTCTCTATCTAGTCTAGTTCTCTCAGAACACCTTCTTAAGCGGGTAGCGGTCGTACTCTTTTTAGGAAACTTTGGGGTGTTAAAATAGCACGACATTGCTAGGGAACACTCAGAAAGCATAAACTTATTGAAAAAAACAAATAAAAATCCAAAAAAAAGTTCGAAATTTTCATTTTTTGAGAATTTTTCTGAGTTATTTTTATTTACCAGAAAAACTCAAAATATCAAAAAGCTGTAAGTAGATTTTCTTCTCGGCATCACCCAAACTTCAATTTGATGGTACTTTCGACTTAATCCGACGACTTTTATTTTCGAGTTTTCACTTCCGGTTTACTAAAATGCGATTTTCTAGAATTGAGGAGAAACTTTCAAAATTTTGTTTCCGACAGAAAACCCGAAACATATTTCTCCGTCTTTAATCAAATTTATACCGCATTCTGAAATTTAACCTTGGATCATTAGGCTTTTGAAGAGCGAAAATCTTGAAATTAGGCGGTTTTTGGCAGTTCTAGAAAATACTGGTCCGAAACTCAAAAATGTGTTTCCGACAAATAACGAGCATTATTGTTTCTGTGGCTCATGCCAAGTTTGAGTAGAATGGTATGCGAGCTCTAAAAGCCTTAGGAATTTGAAATTTAATTAGGTTGTTCTAGAATTCGCCGCATGGTGGTCACCAGGGTCAGCCAAAAATTATTCTGATAAATTATTTTCGTAGATTAAGGATAGATCAACCAAATGGCTATTCTCAAAAGTTTCGAATCAGTTTAGTATTCTGGTAAAGTGGAGTACAAAANTGAAAGTCATCATAAAAAATTGGGATAAATTGCCTTATCTCGAGGAACTGCCAACAGAACGCGAAAAAGTCGAAGTTCTGAAAAAACTTGATTTGGAATTAAAACTTGAAATGGCTATTTTGGTTGATGATCAGGATTATTGGAAAAGACGATCAGTTATACGGTGGCCAGTTCTCAATGTATCAAATTACAGGAAAGAATAAAAATTTCAGGCAATTTCAAATTTTTATTTGGGGACCATAACTATTAGTTCAATTGTTTGAAATAAAAATTGTTAAATTTCGGTATTATTGAATTATTATCTTGCTCTAGCATTAGCTTTACTCATGTCTAAACCCCATCTAATTCCTTTTTGTAAATGAATATTAAAACCTACGTATATCTAAAATAATGAGTTTTTGTACTCCCAAATAAAAAATAATAATAAAATTTCCGAGAAAAAATATTACATTTTTATGACATTATAACTGCCGAAGATGTAATAACNAAAAAATCAGATACGCTAATCGATTAACAGAAGTGTGTAATTAAAAAATTACGATCGATTTATTTATGAAAAAAAATATTTCTCGAAAATTCCCATGTTTAGGCTCAGAAAACCGATGACTTCAAAGGTTTATAACCAGTGAACCGGTTGACATTGAAAAACAGTTCTACTTACTTTGGTGCATCATACAAAACCGTTTGTGAAAATTTAGCGTACCCAGCAAAACCTACGCATTTTTCGGGTTTTCAGAAAAAATGCGTAGGTTTTGCCGGTTTTGTCCGCTTATACTTGTGTCCGCTTAGACCAAAATCAGAGTACTGTATTTATGTACCGAAATTTTTTGTGGTTTTAACCTCAGGTCTAGTACCTATGGGGTTAAAACCTACGGGTTATAAATTTTTTTTTTCTGAGAGACAATATTCGGTTTTATAATCGTAAAAAAAGTAGGCGGCCAATTTCACAAGTAAAATTATCTAATTTTCGAAAACCCGTTTTCGAAGCAATCTTTAGGCCAATTTAGTAAATTATTTTTTTGCGTTTTTCGACACTTTCCTGGTGAAATCTCGAAATAATTTTTGCATAAAAGTAGCATGTAACATATTGTTCTGCAAACTAATTCAATTTGAGCTATAGGCTATAGCTCGAAAAATTATAAAAAAAAATTGAGACATCAGAATCTGATGATCAGATATTTTATAAGTTTATATTCTTAAAAAAGTGGATCATATAAGCGATTATATTTCGAAAAACACCTAGAAGAATGTATCGAACAATTTGTTCCAAATCGAGGAGATATTTCCAAACTTGAAGAAACTGTGAAATTAGTAAAAGACGAAATTATTCGTGTGAAATTAGAACAACTTTTACCAGCAATTCCAGAAGTTCAAGAAATTCACGAAGAAGATGAAGACGATGAAGATAAACAAGACCATCTCGATTTGAGTGCTTATTTGAAAGAATTTAAAAATTTGAAGGAACTCGATTTATCTGTCAAAGTGAAAGACGTTGGAATGAATTTTGAATGGGGCTTTTTCACGGTAAATAATATTAATAAATATAGAACAATTCAGAAACCATGATTAAAAAATTGTCAACAAAAGTTATAAATGCAAATATTCAAACAAACAACAACAGAGTCAGGACAATCAGGCCAAAAATTTTCAAAATTCGAGATTTTCAAATGACCCAATATGGGTATCATACGAAACTAGAAAAAATTCNAGATATTTTCCTATTTCGCGCATGATCACCTTGAATATGTCAAATTAGGAACCACCATCCCCTTAATGGCTGAAAAATAAAATTCCAAAATTCTATGAAAAAACTACCTAAACTGTATCACAGTAGTAAAGTTATTCACAAGCGTAACTCGAGGCCATAAAAAATTTGTCATCAGGTTGCATGAAATTATCATAAATGACATTTTAAAATTAATTTTTAGTTTTCATTCCGCGACGCCGAAATGATCGCGGCTGCTTTGAAAAGCTGTCGACAGTTAGAAGTTTTACGATTGACAGAATCTCGAATTGAAGACGATTGCATCAGAATCATAATCAAATGTCTTCTAAAACATCCATCGTTAAAAGTTTTAGATTTAAGACACAATCGCCTCAAGGATAGAGGCGGAAGAGCTATCGGAAAAGTGAGTTTCAATAGTTTGAAAATTATTTTGTTAATTTTTACCAATAACTATGATATCTCAAAGTTATTTATTATTTTTTGGTCAAATATTCTCTTTTTTATATAAACGAAAAAATTTAATTTATATATTCTACAGTAGTAGACTGCCACCCGGAGATTTGAATGATAAAATTTTCAAAAAATATTTTTTTAGAATTTATGGCAAGAAATAAATTGTAATGCCTCTCTCGGATTTCCAGTACCCCTCTAATCCTGTTTTGGTCTCCGCGGGTGACACCCTAGATTCTAGAGACTCTTTTCTAAAGTCGCTTAAATTTTTTTGTTCCATGGCGCCAAATTGAAGAAGTCATTTTGAAAGTCAATAATTGCGGTTGGCAAAGCCGACACGTTTACTTTGTTTCATCTCTAGTTTTTAAACACGATCAATTTCGAAAATGACCAAAAATTCAAATCCGAGCCACATTTTATACATGTGTATATTCTTACTCAGTCTCGAAAAAAATTTGACTAGCGAATATTTTTGTAAAATAGGAAACCATAATCATTCAAAAAAATGAGTTTTTTAGCAGCTTAATTCATATCTAAATGATCAGTCACAAAGAATTACCTGTATATCATATACAGTTTACAGTATATGTGTTGATTGCCCTTTGTACAACGTTGATTTTCACCTTATTTTCAGTTAATTTCTGTTTCGCGAACACTGGAAGAACTAAACCTCGAGGACAACGATTTAGGAGCTGAAGCATTTGGTGCTATTGGTTATGGACTCTCAGCTGAACTGTCTAATCTGAAGAAGCTAAATCTAGCTCAAAATTGTGGCACTGATGAAGGGGCTACCGAAATTTGTCAAGCACTTGAGAAAAACACGTCTTTGACATCAATCAGTTTTGCTGCAAATGGACTAGGAGAAGATTTTGCAAAATCATTATCAGGTAAATTAACTCCCACGAGTACAACAGATTATAATAATAAGAATTATTCAACGTTTCGCTTTTTTATTAGCATCTACAGGTGTGGATTAATTTGTTCAGAAAATACAAAGAGCAGAAAATATCAAAAATGTACTTAGCACCTATAGAATTTAAATTCCGATAAGAGTTGCGAGCGGAAGACAAACGTCTGAAAAATAATTCAGATACTCAATTTGAGTAATAAATGAGTAAAAAAACTGCGTACAAGTGTCCCATTTATGTTTTTCTCTGATCTTATTTTTATTTTTTTCGAATTCGACATTGTTTGAATTTATTTGTGTTGATAAGAAACATAATATAATTTTTTCTTAAAAATTTGTTGTTTCTCAATCTATCAAAAACACACCAAGGAACTTTTTTAAATTCCTCCTGTAGTGTTTGCGCTGCCATTTGAGAACCGAACGAGATATTCACTAACGGATTTTTGCATACAACACTCAAGAGATAAATAAATGACCATAATGTTTTTGATTTTCCACTCGATGTCCGGTGATACCGGAAATTGACCGTTAAAATTTTAAAATGTCGGTTCTGAGGACACCGCACATCTTTTTAAACCACTTTTTCGGCATCTTGTATAACTTTTTGTGCCAAAACTTTTGGCCGATTTTTTTTTGTAATTTGACACCTCTCAAGGAGTCAAAAAACAGTTTGTTCATCTTTTACGTCGTTAGAGTCCGCAGGTCTGAAAATATTCTTACCTGGTTAGTTTATCAAAAGAAAATGCTTGACAAAACAATGTTAGGGTATAAAATTACAAAAAAAAATTTGCCAAAAAATTTCTGACAAAAAGTGTACTGACTGCCAAAAAATTTACTTCGAAGAATGTGCGGTTTTCTCAGAACCGACGTTTTTAATTTCTACTGGTCAAAAATGTTTTGTGAAAGAAAAAATTATATTTTTTTTTGTAAAAAAACCTCAATAATTCATGTTCTCCAATTAAAAAAAATTTTAGTCGTGATGGGAAATAATTCTACATTGGAATTCCTGAACATTTCATCCAATAATCTTGGTACAAATGGGGGCAAAAGTCTACAAGAAGGTATCGAAAGAAATTTAACTCTGAAAAAAGTAGATTTGAGACTATCGGGAATTGGACCAGATTCAGAAGAAGTTATCTCAAATCGTCTAGAGCAAAATTCAGGCTGAAAATTATTTTTTAAATTGAACTATTCTTCCATACACTTATATTTTTATAAACCATATTATTTTTCTAAACATTGAACTTTGAATAAACGAAATTTCTAAATAATAAAACAAGTGAAATTTTCAGCCTAGAAACTTTCGCTTAACATTTATATATTTTATTCATAAAAATACAGCAGAGAAATATTCAGGGTTTTTCAAAAATTTATTTCAAAAAGTGAGGTAAAATAATCCAGTCATTTTCCAAGTACAGTGTATATTTTGTAATCTTTTACTTATTAAAAGTAGCTGGGGTGCAAAACGCGAACCACCTGCGAACCAAAAATATCTTCTAAATAATTAAGTATTCACGGTGATATATCGATGAGTACTCGCACAGTAAACCATTGGCCCAGTTCCAGTGACAGACGGATCTTTGGCATATTTATTCCAGCAGCATACTGATAAAACAACTGCACTAAGAAATAGCCCTAGAGCTCCAAATGCGATTGAGGCCATTAATTTACCACCACCTTTAAAATATTTAATAAGTAATAATTAAAAAGAATGGGCGTTTTTACCTTCCATGATACTTGCTTCGATGTCTCTTTCAGGTGTGAAATCTGCTCGAGGAGGATTCAGGGCTAAAATTAACTAGTTTTTCAAAGTATACAGTGACGTCGTTTTTTAGTAATGCAAAATTGTAGCATCGAATAGATTGAAAAACTAGACATAGGGTGAAGTTGTATGATAGCTCATTCGAACGCTAGTGTTCCAAACTAACTAATGCACTAAACTTTGGACCATTAACATTAATCGGTTCACCGGATATAAACCGGAATTTATTTTTTGGTAGGTTCGAATCTCGATGAGTCCAAATTTTGTTTCTTAAAATCAGCCGGAAAGTTTATTTTTTATGCTTTTTCATTCTTCCTGGAATTCCTGGAAGAAAAAAACAAGTTTCGATTTTTTCTCAAATTTTATACTGAAAAGGCCTATCTAATGGATCTCCGGTTACCGGTTAATGGTATGGTCCAGACTTTAGTGCATTAGTTAGTTTGAAACACTAGCTTTCGAATGAGCTATCAAACAACTAATTTTTCACTCTATTCAATTCAAAAATTTTGCATTACTCAAAAAAACGACGTCAGTGTATAAAAACACATTTTTGGAAGATTCAACTGTCTAATTTTATTGAAAATGGTGGATAAAAGTAGCAACCATAAGTTTTTGTGTGAATTCAAAATACGATATACATATCATACATATCATATACTGTATATGACAGTCATATTATGACTGTATCGAAAATCCTGCCTAGTCGTATAATTGTATTGATACGTCACAAATAGGGAGATCCAGCAATTTTATTGGTCACTTCTCGAGAATCCAGTCATTTCATTGGTCGCTTTCTATTTTTGTGACGTATCAATATAATTTTACGACTAGGCAGGATTTTCGATATATCATATACAGATAGGCTGTCCGCGATTTAAACTGATTTCCTCGAAATTGTTTTCAAAAATTTTGAAATTTCTTAGAAAAACATCGGAATTAGAGTTTTCTTTATTTTGACCACAAGATGGCCAAAAATCAAATTCACGCTCAATTTCCTCTTTAGTGCCCAAGTGTATCAGCACTTTTTTTTCTTTTACATGAAACTTTTATTGGTCAAAGAGTTTTTGAACTAAAAGATTTTGACAGTAGGACGCCGTTTTTATGTTAAAATTTAAGATTATAGAATTCGGATATTTTTTAAAAAAGGTTTTTCGACCAAATTTATGGTCATGGTTTTTCAAACCTCATCAAATTATCTTAATATTAGTCTCAAAAAGTTGCCAAATTTATTAACTTAGATAATTCCGTTGGCGAAAATTGCTTTGGGTTCTTTGAGCTATCGCCACCTAAAAAAGGTTCCAATAAAAAAATCGGCCTTATAGTGGTCAAAAAATGAGTTCTGAAAACATTGAATCTAAGCACTAACCCAACAAATGTGTAGGCAGATTTTTTTTCAAAAGATCCAAAATCCGGGAAAAAGAGCCGTTATTTCAAAATCAAGGCAACATTTGAGTATCATTTACAGTGAAGTGCGTTTATCAGGACGTGTCCTATTAATATAGAAAGTACTGTCTCACATAAAGTGCTTTATTTTAGCATTAAAAGACGCCATAGGACGATACTTATGTAACATATATATGTAATACATATTATGTATCATATCAAGCATATTTTTATGGTATAGTCTAGTACTTTTCGCTGGACAGTCACTCCGACAGTGCTTTAAATATATTGATAGGACGCGTCCTGATATACGCACTTCACTGTACTAAAATAGGCCCTCTTCTTGGATTTTATATACATAAGAGTCAAAAGTCCCCTTTAACTTACTTGGTCTAGCGTTTATAACCTTGTCTGGATTATATTCTCCAATTGACACTCTTGACCGTACTCTACCGCCTGTTCCAGTCGTTCTTAAAACTTCATCTCCATAATCTGTGTAATCTCCAGCCAAAATTGTATTAGTTTTTTGTCTGAGAGATCTCAATTTTACAGGACTTCTTCTGGTGTAGCCACTTTTTTCAGTTCGAACTGTTCCAGAAATGTAGTCTTGAACGTTTGGGGCGTCCTCGGTAAATTTGAACTTGAGTTTATATTTTTCTTCTCCTGTTGCCAGCTCTGGTGAAATATTAGATTTTAACCAAACTCGAGCTACTTCAGATTTTGTTATAAAGTCTTTAATAGGATTATGTTTGAGTCGAACAATTATTTACACTAGATTTTCTCTTATGGATACGCCAATTTTGAGACATCGTTTCCATATATGAGCATTATATGAGCATAATTTATAAAAACATTGAAAATTTCACCCAAAATGCGATTTTAGCTTTATGACAAAAGTTATATCGTTCAGAATCCATTCCCAAATCACTCTATTAAGGGGGGCAATATCCGCGCCAAAAGGCTTTTTCCGACAGAAATAAACAAATTTTACAAAAAAAATGAAAGAAATGCGAGGCTTTCGAAAATGACGCCGTTTTTTTCTAATTTTATGAGGGTTTCACAATTCGATTTCGTATAACTAAGCCGCAACTGCCGTGAATTTGAATCTCTACCACATGCAATCAAATAAAAGTTGAAAAGGCTAGCTTGGGAAAGTTCCATTTTGAAAATGGACGTCATTCATGACGCTCAAAGAATGTCGATATAAATCCTCAAAAATCGGCGATATTGGCGCATTCGCTTTCATTGGCACTGAGTATTTTTAGCTAAAAAAGCGTTGAAATTTGCGTAGGTTTTGTTCGCAAATTCGGCGATATCGGGCCCCTGTTATATGAGGGTGGCCAAACCGATCAAATGTTCGGCTATTGGAAACGACTATCCGATTAGTTGTTTGAAAGCTTGAATTAACCACATATCCTTGTATTGCCCTCTCCAAAGATTTGGTCCCAAAAACACGGGGGGGTCTTGAGAAAACCGCGCGTCATTCTGAAAACGCGTCATCCGATTTAGTTCTGTAGTGCTAAACTGAGCACAATTACTAATTGATATACATTAAAAACTGTTTTTAATAGGACCAATGTTTTTATTTTTTAAAGTTAGTGTTGAAATTATATTGTTTTTGTTTTAAAAATAGAAACAAGGTCTGAGAAAAAATAGAAACAATGGTATGATTCGACCAATTTTTTTTTGTATCATTCACTAGATACTTGTGCACAGTTTGAGCTATCTAAGAACTAATCGGATACTCGTTTTCAAATGACGCGTCGTTTTCTCACCCCCGTTTTTGGGACAAATCTTTGGAGAGGCATAAAGGGATTATATTCAGAGAAAATGTACAGAAATCGAACCGTTTTTTCAATAGTAGAAAACAATTTCAAAATCTCATAAGTTTTGATGAAAATGGTCTGATTCGGACTAATCGTTTTTGTCTCATTTTTCTTTAAATATGTTTGGTCATTTTGAGCCATCTGTTAACTCGATTGGATAAGTCGTTTCCAAAAGCCGAAATGTTAACGGATTCGCCATCCTATGTTTACTATAGAGAAAATTTCTTAAATTTTATTAACAAACAACAAAATTTGGGCACCGCGTTGCCTACATCAAATGGAAAATATCGTGGAAAATAGGTATCTATAGTATAGATTCTATACTCTACCTACAAGGTTTCGTTGTCAAGTTAAATCAAATTTTCTAGAAAATTTAGAAATAATTTGAAATTTTTGACAGAAACAACTCTTTTGGAAACGATATATTTCAACAAAAGTGCGTTTCCATTAAAAACAGTTGCTCCAACCTGATAAATAATCCCAACTATAGAAGGTATTGCAGTTCCACAGAATGAAACGTAATCATTTTCCGTTTCAGAAATTCTACCACCATCAATCAGGTCGATCAATTGCTGGTCACAATGGCCATCTTTGAATTAAAACAAGAAAATTAACAAGTTTCGAACATCTGAGATAAATTTTTACCTGGGTCAATAGTTTCTGCCAAATTAATTTCTTCAAAATGAATCTGAACTCTTTTACCAGGTGGTGCAGTCAATTTCCATTCGCATTCTATTTTTGGATGAATTGCTAAAAAGTTGAGAAATTTTCTATTATTTTATAATTTTTTTTGAATAATTAAATTAATAGATTGAATTTTATCCGCTTAAAAGTGTTTCAGCTACGGTAGCTGAGAGTTGAAAGTTATACTAGTACAATTATGTGATGTGTATGTGAGATGAGGAGACAGTCGAGATTTCCCTTCAAAAAACCTTCTCGAAGGTTCGATTTTGGTCACCCGGATACACAAAATATTATTAGGGTTTCAACTTTATTGATATTTCTACCGTACGACCGTTCGCATTTTTTAGTAGCATACAATTGTGAAAATATAACTTCCGGGACCGTAAATACCGAAAAACAATCAACTCATAATTAATAACATTGTGGTCTCTCGAACTGGAACTAAACTTAACTTTTGGGACGTTCTCTATTTTTTGACACCAGTGTAGCAGTCTGAGTGAACCCAGAATTGTACACTAGTGTCAAAATATTTTCGAAAAACCCTTCATAGTTCAGTTTTGACCAGAGTGGTGTCCGAGTTAAAGAAGCCCCACTGTAGTACTTATTTTTGTGCAATTAGCAAACTTACCTTCAGGCCAAAATGGCGAAGTCAGCTCTCGCCATTCAGGACCAACTTCCAGCTCATTTTTAGAACAACCTATAATTCATCATTTCAAAATCTTGATTCGGAATTAAAACTTGAAAAGGCTATTTTGGTTGATGGTCAGGATTTATGGAAAAGACGATCAGTTATAAGGTGGCAAGTTCTCAATGTTTCAGATTGCAAGAAAAATAAAATTTCAGACTCTTTTAATTTTTTTTTGGGGACCATAACTATTAGTTCAATTCTTTGAAATAAAAATTGTAAAATTTTGGTAGCATTGAATTTTTATCTTGCTCTACAATTAATCATGTCATAGCCCCATCTAATTATTTTTTTGTGAAAAACTTATACACCCATACTATAAAGCTTTTGTATAACTCCCATTTAAGAGGGTACTGGTCGCTGGTTTCACGAGGCCTTTGGGGCATTGAAAATGCCGAAAATTGAATTGGGGTGATAACAAAGTGTACTACCGACGAAATTATCAACAAATGTTCCTGGCTTTCTCTTCAGCCTACTTTCAAAAAAAATCGAAGCACGTTCTTCTCTAAATTTTTCCCATGTGTGCTTAAACAACATATTTCGAGTTTTAGGTTGAAATCTCAAAAACTGCCTGAGTTTAAGTTTTGTTTATGTTTGAGCTAGCTTTGAGAAAAATTTGAATGAATTTCATTATTTTTCCCAGGAGTAGATAGTTTAGACGGATAATTGCCAAAAAACGGTAGTTTTTTCTATATACAGGCTTTAACGTTTTTCCAAATTGCATAAATCTGAATTCCGCCGTTTTGACTGGGTTAATCTGAAAAAGACGTAGGTTTTTTCCAAAATTGATCGTTCTCATTAGCGGATAGCAATTTATGAAAATTGGAAAAAAGAAGAGAAAAGAAAAACGTTAACATGCTGTACAGGGTGTAAGGTTTTTACCTTCTTTTTTCCAAACTGGTTACCTTGATTTCCGCTGGTTGATGGTTGTCAGAAGAGTTTTCTCAGATTCAACCAATCAAAACGCGGAAATCAAGTGTAACCAGTTTGGAAAAAAGAAGGGAAAACTTACCCTGTATATAATTAAAGTTTTAAGTGTAAATAGTATACAATTACAGAAGTAAAACAGAATAGCACGCCTACATTTTTTTAAAAATTATATCTTTTTGCCTTACACGCCTACGCGTTTTGTTTACCAGCATTCGTTAAACTTCAAGTGGGTAGTATATATTGAGAAATATAGCGAGAAAAACGCAAATGGTCACGCGTGACCATGGGTTATTCTTGGAATTAGTTTGGCCTACCACTTTTGCAAGTTATGTTGCAACTTTGGCCAATTTCGACATAAAACCTGAGAGAGATAGTTTTATCATTTTGGTTAGGTCCTTTTGTGTCGCTTATGTCTGAAGAAGTGTATGCATACAAAAAAATTGGGATTTGTATTCCACAAGCTAAAGGATAGTTTAACAAATGGTAATGGCAGTATCTACTCGTACAATGTTAATATCGCAATACTAACTGTAAAATAAAAATTTTCAAAGTGATAGATCGACTATTTGGATAATTGACGTTTGTGCGTTTTTTTTCCAAAATTTTACTGTATTACAGTACTTATTTTTTGCCTAAAAAATTTGAATCATCAAAAGAAGCCTTTGAGCGGATCAGAAAAAATTCTAAGACTTTTTTCCCATCACATCATAGCCCAAAATGATCACGTGACCGTATATTTAAGGATAAGGTTGGTAAAATAGTACTGTTTTTTTCAAAAATTGCTTAAATCAATTTTGAAAGAAGTGAAGTGGTTCCTTAGAAGTTTTTAAGACTTTTTCCCGTTACAACCAAAGTCCAAAAACGATTACGTGACCTTCAAATTAGGAAATAAGGTTTTGGTTCAAGTAAACAAATAGTGATCAAATTACGCCGAAAAATTTGGGCCAATAAACACCTAATTCAAGAGTTTTGAACATAATAATATTCTCCAAAAACGTCACGTGATCTTATTTTTCGAGAAATAAGGATTAATTTATGACATATTCCAAACCTTATTTTGGATTATTTCGTCACGTGATTTTATCAGACTTTCATGTAATGAGAAAAAGTCTTAAAAACGTTTGAAGTTGACCCTGGAATTTTTAACGTAATTTGAGTACTTTTCAAATTACTGTATATTGGTACTATATATTTTTTTTCAAAAGTACTCAAATCATGCGGAAGACCCTTAAAAGAATCGTAACGAATTTCTAAGACTTTAATTGCATTACAGTATGGCCTCCGGTTTAATAGAGCATTTCTAGAAGTCAAAACTTAGGAAAAAACTGATTACATAAAGACGCCTACGCATGAAAGATATATATTTCACAACAATATATATTTTCACAAACAAATTTAAGAGACATTTCACTAGATAATTTTGTAGAAAACATATAATTATGTTTAGACAAAGCGATAGAAAATCATTTGAAGTTTTATATGAGGTAGTTCAAATATAAATTAAGGCTTTCATCTCATTATTGGCACTTTTCTTGTCACCCGAGGTAAATTCGCAACTTTTGTTTCTTATCCTCATTAAATGCCTTTAATTCGTTAAATTTTAGTTTTGTTTTTTTAATTGTATAGCAAATTGGCTGAATATTATGTTAAGCTATTGAAAATGTATGTTGATAATGAAACTTTGCTTATATGGCTCGATTTATAAGAATGGTCACTAAGTTGCCGGAAATCGAGTCTGGGTACAGATTCATGTCTAAAGTCTACGAGTTAAACAATTTCATTAATCTCAGAAAAAAAATCTGAAAATGGTCTGATTCGGACCCTATTTTTAATTTATTATTTACTAAATATTGTGCTCAATTTGAGCTATCTAAGAATTTAATCAGATGAGTCATTTCAACAGCCGAATTATATTAAGATTTGGCTAAAAACGGCCAAAAAGTGGCTTACAGCTAATCTAAAATTTTTAACCAATCAGCGTCAAATTCGATAATTAGGTTTAACATTTTGGCTTAAAAATAATTGAAATTTCTAGAATTCGATTAAGACATTTCCGATAATTTTAATGTCATGCATCGTTTTCGGTGGGTCATATTCACCAATAAAAAATGTTCATGGTGGAAACCGGTTTTATGCGGGTTAAAGCAAAAAATATTCGAATTTTAAAATTCTAGATTTTGTTCTAGATTGTTTTTGAAAAAATAATTGCCACAATAAGATTCCTTGGGTCAACTTTATCATAACCGATATTAATGTATCATAAATAATTCTATAAAAGGGCTCAAAAAATTACGACGCCCACCCCCTTAAGGGGTTGTGGTGTAAAAAGCAAGAGTGGAAAGAAAATTGTTTCCTTTATTATCGAATCGTGGGGAAAAAAAGTATTATGAAAAAATTGACGCTCTGATTGGACAAAGCGACGCAAAAGTGGTTTGATTGGTTCTAGGATTTAAGCGTGGGCGGTAGATTAGCTTCTCATCAAATTGATTGTTTAGCATCAAACAAATTAATTATTAACTAGAATCTGTTTTTCACGCATTAAAACCTACAGAGATATATTTTCAACTATTTTTCGGGTAATGTATGGCAAAATTCATACGATTCTTTAATATTCTGTTTTATTCAAATTTTGAAACAAAATTGACCGAGATTATTTAGATTTTAAAGAGAATTTCTGAATTTCATTTTTACCGTTTAAAACTAAATGAGATTTTTTTTTAAAACGGACCTACCCTGTCATTATTTGAAGACGTTCGTACTTTCACGAAACATCTTTGTTTTGAATTAATTTAAAGCAAATTGACCGAGAATTAACAATTTTTGTGAATTGAGAACATATTTTTACCGATTTTTTCGTACGCACTGGGACCACCCTTCACCAGAATCAAAAAATTTACTTGCAGTTGATAGAGAAGTTTAGTCTCCAGTATTTTTTTTCTCATTATTCTTAGCTGCCGTTATCGACCTTCCAGTCCAGCTGGAGGAGAGGGCTATTTCCCCAGCAATTCCAACATCTACACCCACAACCCCTTAAGGGGGTACTCAACGGGTTTTGAGAATTTAGATCGGGGCTCAGAAGGAAACGAAACAAGTTATCAGAATTCTGAAACTCTAAAATGAAGATCTATCCTTTGCTCCCGACCAAAAGTAAAAAAACAATTTTTGAGCACCACGCACCAGTGGGAGTAGAGTTCAGAACACTGATTTTGACTTCAATGTCTTTTATCTGCGGAAACGGCTCATGGAAATGATGAAATTTGTAAGAAAAACGGATTCTACTACGTGCGACAGTTATCAAAAATATGTTGCAGATAATTTCGATCGGACTGTTCTAGAATTATGAAAAACCGTAATTCATGATATTTTAGAATTTGTACTCAATTTTCTCAAAAACGATCGGTCGATTTTTTTTAAAATTTGATATAATTCGTAGACACAGTCTTCTCATTTCTACTGTAATTTTTTTTTATCATTGCTCCTATTAATAGAAATTGCATTTTGGTTCAACCGGAAGTCATTTTTGGAGTTTCTAAGAATTTATTCATCCGATTGTACGAAAATACCCTCAAATTGAAGCTTACTGGCAAAACTCAAGTAAAAAGTGCGCACTCACTTTTACTTATTTTAGAATTTTCATTAAAATTAAGGTTTATGTATTTTTTCTCAAAAAATACTTAAAAAAAACTGAAAAAAACTCGAAAATTTTGAGAAAAATCTCGAATTTTTTTTTATGATAAGAGCAGAAATGCATTTTGTGGCTTCCTGAGGCTATTTGGTGCAGTTATTATGTCCCTACCTGAATAAAAACCGTTGAGTACCCCCTTAATCAGCAATAAATTCGTATAGGGAATCCCTATTAGGGATATCGCCGAAGGTTTTTTCTCAACTTTCGGCGATATCCCTTTATCACCTTTGGTTAGAATGCGTAGCCACAACGTTAAAAGAGTAGTGGCTACGCATTCTAACCAAAAAGTGATATGGCCCATATCATATCCTATTCCGAGTACAGTAGATCAAAAAATGCCTAGGTAAAATATACAAACCAATTACAAGGTAAAAAATTACAAGGTAAAATACAAACCAAATACAAACGAGAGTGAGACGGGCCAACCAACCAATCAAATCCCTGAATGAACACACAATTGGTTTGTATTTTACCTAGGCAATTTTGATCTACAGTAACTCGGAAATAGGATATAGGGACAGAAATATTTTTTGTTTAAAAATTGATAAACGCATGGACGTTCAAAATGATATCATGATTTGAAAAGTTTAAAAAAATTTAATTACGTACTCGCAATCAAATTAAAAAATAGTAGATTTGGGAAATAAAATATTGAAATATGATGCCATTCATGACGAACTCAAAGTAATTCGTAATTAAAACCTCGAACACCCACGCAATTTCGGCGATATTGGCACTGGCAGGAATTACGCTACGAATAGTGAAATTGCGTGGGTTTTTTGGCGATATTAGGCCAGCGATATCCATTATGATGCCCGGGTAACACTGAAAACTTATTTGCCTGTTAAAAAAATAGGGAATAAGTTTTTAGTGTTACCCGGGCATCATAATGGATAGATGCTCCCCCTGTTAGGAATAATTTTTATCCGTTTGAAGCGTGAAATTAAACTATAAATACTGGCTCACTTACTGGTACAAAATCCAACATGTAGAACCGAAAATATCAAGTATAACATCTCTAACCAAAAACTTCTTTTTTCTATTTCTTTTCAATTTCAGCAAAATAATCCTATTCGAAACAAAAACCTTTCAATCCCAACTAAAACCGACTTTAACATTTTTGCCACTTGCTGCGCTACCAGGAGGAGGGCATTACCGGAACCCATCATGAAAGGGCTGATTTAAAGGTCAGTGGTTATGTAAATGGGGCAGATAAAAAGGTAAGAACCAAAACTTGATTATTTTCGCAATTGTGACCATAATCTCCTGATCATGATGGTTACTTTTAACATGACTAATTGCTGGTTTTTACAGTTGACAAAACAATTGCTGGATTATCAAAATGGTGCCCACCAGAGTTAGGCGGCCCGAGGTGGTGCCTTTTATTGTTTCATAAATTGGCTCAAAATTACTAATAGAATGTCACCTCAACAATAAACATTATCTGATATAATTTATATCCCCTATTCACACTTTTGTGAATATCCCGGCCCTCATTAGGAAACGTAGTGTGTTTTGAAGTAGTAGGGCCGGGATATTCACAAAAGTGTGAATAGGGGATATCCCTTTTAACACCTTTTTGTTAATATAAGATGTGCGGGCTGAGGGAGCCAATTCTAACTCTCCTAAGACCCCTCCTAGCCACTCATGAGGCCGCTTTTCAGCCCGCACATCCTAGATTAACAAAAAGGTGTTAAAGGGATATACAATTCAAGGAGCTAAATAAATTCTTTACTCGCTGGCGGCTTGGCTCATATCCTTTTACCAATGGAACTTCACCTCAAAAAGTTTACTATCTCAATAGCGCGTGTTCGTATCCCACAGTGGGGGGGGGGATTCCCACTAATGTTGTCTTAGTGATTGTCTTGAGTATGATTGTACGCAAGGGTGCTTGATATTGGGACCGCTAAATTTTATCGGTGTGTAATCACTCAAGCAATCACTAAG
>SCLH01000139.1:127644-152771 GCA_004367855.1 Oikopleura vanhoeffeni
TGGTAAAAGGATATTCTAAATCGAACCGTTTGTAAACGTCAGATAGCCGCAATATGTGCCGCGGAAGAGAGTAGCTAGCTAAAGAGATATCTGACGTTTAAAAACGATTTCATTTATAATATTTGCCCAAAATCTCAAGAGCAAAGTCGTTTTTTGACCCTGAAATGCTAAAATTTGAAAAAAATTACAACTCTTGAACATTTCTGTTGACAACTTTTGAGTTGGGGAAGAGCGAAATTCTACTCTTGACCAACTCAGAAATATTAAAATTAAGGTCGTATTTCCAATTTTGGGTGAACCAGTTAAAGCGAAAGCACTGTATTTATATATCCTTAATCCAAGCGAAATGACTCTTTATAGTAAAAATGGGGTGTCCAAACCGTTTACATTTTGGCTTTTGGAAATAATTCATTTGCTTGAGTTATTAGGTAGCTCAAAATGACCAAACATATCCAGATAAAAATCAAGCAAAAAACATTAGTCCGAATCGGACCATTTTTTCTTAAAAGTTATAAAACTAAAATTTAAAACAAAATGGTCGATTCAGACCAAGTTATTTGTTCGATTTTTTTCTGAATATGTGTCGTCATTTTGAGCTGTCTAAGAACGTAATCGGATAAATCTTTTGAAAAGGCCGAAATGAAACAGTTTATAAAAAATGATCGGCCTTGATTTGCGCTACAAGATGAACATTATCAAAACCTATTTTTGAGCATTTTTTCCGAGAACCAATAGAAGCCGTGCTCAAAATTCTAAAAAAATCTGAATTTGAAGAAATTGAAATTTTTTAAAATTTTTGAGACGAATACTTTGTCTGAGAATAGTCGTTAATAGTTTCGCCTCAGGGGACAACCGCGGACAGCCTAATTCTATTCACTATAGTCTAACACCATTGTCAACACCTACTGGAATTATATTTTGGTATTCTCCTAAAGGACCTGCAGATGCTTTGTCGTTGTAATGCGAGTAATTTTCTGATAGAAAAGAATTTACATAATACTACTATTTCAGTTTATTGATATTTCGAGCATGCAGTTCTAGAACACCAGAGCGATTGTATTTTCCCGTTTTGAAGAAAAGTCTATAGTTTGCACCTTACAAAGTATTCAGCTAACTGTATTCTCTACTGAGTATCATCGGATTCTGAGTCCTCGTCGTTATCGTGAAAGTGAGTAATTTCGCCAGGAACTGTGGGGAAGTTTTTAGTACTTTGGAGATCGCCCGGAATCGAGGGCTCATATTCCGACTCGGTATCGGATTGAAGATCCTCCAATCGATCCTGCTTTCGGCGATCTTCGGCGGAGGGCTTGACAACGCCTCGAGTAGATAAGGAGGATTCTTCCTCTTCTAGAATTCCAGCAGTTCCAGGATCAACTAAAAATAGATATAAAATTTTGAAATATGAGTCAATTATATGACTCTTATTTTAAAACATGAATCTGATTTTGAAATATGAACAAAATACGATACTATTACCTAAATTTCAAGGTCAAATTTTCGAAAAATGATTCAAATCGCTGTTAAATTTTTATAGGAGTTCAATACTATGGCAAAATTTGACTGTAATTCGAGGTGAAAACCTTTTTGCTTAAAATTTGTTTTTTTTATAAATGGACTCGAATTGGTCGTTTTCAAGAAACTTCGGTTATAAGAAAGTTTCAATTAGGGGTTTTCGACGCAATTGCGCGCAATATCAAAGATAATACCCGTTCATTGTTCTCAACTTGCACCCACGCTTTTGCTATTCCCTACTATGGTGAGAGAACTTTGAAAACAAGTTGGAAACAACGAACAGGTATTATCTTCGAGATGACTCAAATTTGAAAATGTGACTCTCATTTTAGGTCAAATATTGAAAAATGACTCCCAGTTTAGGTCCAAATTTGAATATGACTTCCATTCGAGATCAAATGATGAAATATGACTCCAATTTGAGGTACAAATTAAAACATGACTCTTATTCAAGGTCAAATATTTAAATATGACTCCAATTCAAGGTCAAAATTTGAAGTTTGATCTCATTCGAGGTCAAATGTTGAGAAATGATCCTCCTCATTTGAGGTGAACATTTCAATATAATGATAGCCCCCTGTTTAAGGAGGGCTACAAGAAATGCATGAGTTCTGCGAATTAAAGACAGCCGTCATTATTCTCAATTTATTATATTATTTTTCTTAAAAGCGAAACCGCGAATGCGAGACAGAAACTAGATTTGTCCGTTTTGATTGCCAAGCTATAATCTAAACAACACCGAAATGTGTTTACACACTACATTGATTCAAATAGTTTGAAACGCCTACTTTACGCTCTCCTGGTCTGGCCAATAAGCAGACTTTGAAGCTGTGAATTTCAGCCATTTGACCTATCAGGAGCCAGGCCGTAAAAAAGGCGTTTCAAACTATTTTATTCGGGGGTACACCCAGGTTATCAGCCTCCCAGCCAAAGTTTAGTTGGACAGAGTAGAATTTGTACAGTTAGATAAATTTTTATTATTGTATTCTTTCTTTTGAAGATAATTGACAGTTTTTCTTGAATTGAAGTTTTGATCTCTGCGGATATTCCACCAGCGGTGAATCAACCAGCGGTAATTCTTCTTTCAGTTCTAAAATATGTCAAGGCTCAACCCTCAAGATTTTCTACCGTTAAAACTAATTTTGCGTCATATTATCAAATAGTGAGAACAAAAAAATTATTTTTTTTATTTTTTTTTAAAACCATAATTTGTCAGTTTTTTTTGACAGTACCTATAAAAAAGGATTGTTTTTACCTATAAAGATAGGATTTTTTGACCTATAGCTTAGACAAAGGTATACCTATAGCAAAGGATTTTGAGTTTAAGCCCTCCAACTTTTTTTACCTTGTCTGAACGGTTCAGATAAGGCTTTTAATTGTTGTAATAGTCAATTATTTAATCAATCAATTAATTAAATACAGTAAATTTGCCCCATACTCTTTGTAGGTATTTCACTATGGCAAGGCATATAAATCTCTGTAAATTAATCTCTAGTAATGGACTAATTCTCTGCTAAATTTAGAATTAACCGCAACCTTCTGGTAAACCCCCTGTTTAAGGGGGTTGTATAGGCTTGAAAGGCTTTTTCGAAGGCTCATAACTTTTTATTCTTTTATAACAATCTTATAAAAATTTCAGGAATAGTACTAGTAGTTCGTAATCTCTGGAACACATTTTACTTCTAACTTTTTCATAGCATGTTCGACAAACCGTTTTTTACTACAAAAATGCTAGTATCGTCGTTTTCTCCATTTTCACCCTAAAAGTGCTTCAAAAATAACGAAAAGTGTCGTTTTTGGCCATTTTTACCACTAAAAGTCGTATTTTTTTGTTGTATTTATGAATTCATTTTTATGCATACAGAACATTTTCGAGGCATAACAGGAACAAATTTCCGGCCTTAACTCCCAGGACCACAGTTTGAAAATTATTTTTTGAGCTCAATGTTATCGTATCAATTATTCACCGTTCTTGCGAAAAACATTTTCTCATTTTAGACACTCAGAAAAAATTTCAATATTTTTTTGGAAAATTTTGGATTTTTTTTCACAATTTTTTAAATTCATATNATATATTATTATAACTAAACAGGCCACGTTGAGATCAGAAATCGTGAAATAAAGTTGACAGCACTTCCAGTTCAATAGATAAGGACTGCCTATACAACCCCCTTAAAAAGGGCTACAAGAAATGCATGAGTTCTGCGAATTAAAGACGACCCCATACACCAAGGTTATCATATAACTCTCATTCGAGGTAAATTATGAAAATATGACCCGTAATTGAGGTCAAAATTTAAATATGATTCAAACTTGCTAAAATTTCTTGAAAGTCTGATTTAAAAAAAGCTCGAAAAATTTGAGACATACCTGATTCTACACAAGATTCGTGTGGCATGAGAATATGTGGCGCTCGGAAGAGATAGTTCAAAGGATAGTAAAACAAGTTAATAAACGAGGATGCATATAAATCACCAAATCTCATAGTTTGTGTCGCGAACATCGTTTGTCTCGATCCGGATCGGAACATAGAGCCAAACATACCATATGTCATGTCCATGTGATGAACGGTCTGGCGAAAGTCTTTTTTAACTTTTCGAACATCGACCACGTCCTTTGAACTGGAGTCTAAATTTTGATAAGCTTCGCTGATTACATCGTCTAGAGCGCGAATTTTGTCGTATAAGTCACGTTTGTCAGACCAGATGTGTAATTCCTTTGATTTGGTTTAAATTTTTTTGAAATATGATCGCTATTCGGGGTTAAATTTTGAAATAAGAACTTGATTACTGAAAAATAATCAACATTTAAGTTCAAATTTCAGACAGAACTCCAGATTTCAAAATGAACGGAATTCAAGTTCCAATTGTAAAAATATGATATATTTTAGATCTTTTTCCCAACCAAAGTGACTCTCGATAGTAAATAGGGTGTTCAAACTGTTTACAATTCGGCCTTTGGAAACGAAATATCTGATTGAGTTTTCAGATAGCTCAAAATGACTTAACATTAAGAAAAAAACTAAACCAAAAAAAGGACCATTTTTCCTATTTTTTCAAAAACTTATAATAAAAAACTTTACAATCTCAAAAGTTTTTGATAGAAATAGGAAACATTATGAAATTTCTTTTGTTTAATTTTTCTCATGTTTAGTCAATTTTCTTAAAAATCAATCGGATGACTAGTTTACAATAGCCGTTTGTGACAGGTTTGGACAACCTATTTACATGTACTAAAGATAGTCACTTTAGTTGAGAATAGGATATGACCAGAGTCTAAATATTTTATACCATTCCTGAGACAATTCTGGAATAACTAAAAAGGTTCTCCAACCATTTTCTTTTTTAGATTTTAATATATCACCAAAAATATGATCACCAATGTACATAATATCTTTTCCCTTCGCACTAAATAATTTTGTTACTGCATCAGACGAGCCACCAGAATAAACGTTTCCTTCTTCAACAGGGCCAACACTTCGTCCTATTTTAAGCATGCCAGTGGAGGTGTCGATCTAAATACGATTTTAATAAATATGAAAACCTTTCTTATTTGATATGATTTCAGCCACCCTATCTTGACCATAGAAAATAAGTTGAGTTGGATAAAGGATATGATAAATTCCAAAAAAAGAAATGTCTTTTAAAAGTGTCGACTGCGTGTCGTCCAACCAACACTTCCACAGGAACTTCCTTTCATTTAGAATATTCTTAAACTGTCTACAGCCCGAGTTTTTTTGAATTTTCACTTTTTTTTCTTCCGGTGGATACAAAATGTAAGGCAAAAGATAGTAAATTTTTTGGAGAAATGTAATTTGACTCCAATCCGAGTCAAATATTGAAATACGATCACTGTTTAAAAATAAAAAAACGTCATTTTTACCTGGCGTAATGGAGTACCCTCGGCGAAGAATTTTGGTTTTCTTGAATCAACGATGCAAATATCAAAATAGCTTCGCCAGTTTCGATGAGTGGTTCCAGGCTAATTTTTAGGTTTAGAATTTTATTTTTGTTCATTAACATTCATGTGAAGAGTTTTAGTTAAAATATTATTTTCAGAATATTTTCTTACGTAAAATCTAACTCGCAGACCACGAGTCGTGCTTCAGATCTATACTTTCATATTTTGATGAAAATTGGTTATACAAATTTCTGCGTATCGATGTCATTTTATATTTTGTTTTTTATTCGATTATCTAGAACTGCAATGTAGTTACTGCATAAAACAAATTTTAGGTTTCCATCATTTTTTTAATCCTTCAAATTGGCTAAATTCTGAAAAATTGCAAGATCAGCCATTTCTCAAATTCTTCAAAAATAGCTAAACCTCAGAAAAAATATGCACTTGTAGATAATCCGACAAGGATCAAAAAGTCTATAATCACAGTAAGGTCAAACCAAGTGAAATGTCGTTTTTTATAACACAGATCGATTTTTCTTAATCAATCAGAAATGAGCAAAAATTCAGAAATGTGGAACGAACATATTTTTCTCAATTGTCAACTTAGGTGGTAGCCAAATTTTTGTTGCCAACTGTCATCAAAAATGGATCGATTTTGAAGCTCAGTTGTAAGTAAAATAATCTCAATATTATTTTGATCAAACTTTTATAAATAAAACATTAATTGAACAATTAGTGCGACAATTTTTACGATATTTATCTAGATTGTGCGGTAAAAGTTCAATTTTGTTACTTTAAAACTCTAAATAATTACCTGTTCTGTCGTATCCTAGATTTCTTGTTAATTTCTGTAAAAACACTTCAAATAAATGAAAAACTAGTAGGCTGAAATTGACAAAAAATCTAATTTTCGCCCACTAGTTGGTCATAAGATGTAAACTAGTTAAAAAATCGGATAACTAATGAGTTGATACCGAAATAAAATTGCGGTACCCCGAAAATTTATAGAAAAATTTGGGGTACGGCGATTTTATTGAGAAGCTTTATAAACAAATGAGCGTTTTTCTTTGCTAGTCACACGATAGGTACCTCTGGGCCATGAGGAAAGTCGAATAAATAAGTCATCACTTTATCAGTACTAAAAAGATAATTTAGAAGGTGATAATGTTATCACGAAATCAACATGCAAGATCCAGCCTGATTGAGGATCTGCCAGCTACGTGAGTTTTCATCACTAAATATGAATGGCCTTTTTGGCAAAAGCTCTAGGGGGCTTTAACTACTCACCCACTGTTTTTATAAAATATACGTAGTAACTTTTGATAATGCCTCGCAATTAACACGATGAAAACGTGCCTAGCAGATCTTCAATCTCGCAATAGACGTTTTTAAATAAGGAATTTCAAAAGTGAAAAATAGGTATATATATTTTATTGGCTCATGATTTTCAATTTTGAAAAATGACACCTATTTCAAATATTTTATTTTGTATGATGACACGCATTTCAGATAATTAACTTATGCAGATTAAAAATGCCATTGAATGAATATTTTGATTATTTTTTAATATATTTAAAGATAAAGGCAACTTTTGTCATTTAAATTATATTATTTTAAGGGGGGTACTCAGAGTATCAAATGGAACGGAACAAAACGGAACGCGTTCCATTTGATACTCTGGTGGTACTGGTCGCTGGAATTGAATTTTATCGATTAAAAGTTAGTCATACAGAGCTTCTAGGATACTAGTCAGATTAGCCATCTTGAAAAACTTTCCTTTAGCTTGTGGATTAAGAATCTCAATTTTATTTTTTATGCATACACTCCTTCACACATGAGCGACACAAGAGGACCTAAGCCAAAATAGTAAAACTATTTCCTCCCAGGTTTTACGTCAAACTTATCTGAAATTTTGACATAACTTGCCAAAGTGGTAGGCCAAACTTTATCTTGTCAGTTTTTCAAATTTCCCCCTTAAAGTATTTATGATTTATAAAGATTTTATAAATATTTTTTTCGAAATACTCACTATGAATAGTCGGAGTTTGTAGCTAAGAAAACTTTTGATCCATTTTGCTCCCTCATTCGGTTGAGCAATAAAGGCAATTTTGGATCTTTGACAACATATTTAGTAAGATTTTCGACTGTTTTTTGCTTTAAATTTCCATAAATGTGAATAAAGTCGACGGCCTCCCTCACATCTCCAAACATAAGATTATAGGTGATTTCAATGGCTTCTTCACAATGCTTAATTTAAGGTGGGAAATGCGATTTAGTTTTATAGCATATTTTGAACTTAGCAATTTCCAAAGATGCGCATGAAAATTTTGGAGACAAAAAAATTGACGTAAAAAGTAGCTGACAGGTGTAAAAATCGAGTTTTTTTTTTGTTCGAATAACAAACTCAACTCTCACAACTCAGTGAAATTTTTATATGTCAATTTTAGCAATCTCCTAAATCTGGCGATTTGAGTCTACACTAAGGTAGGAACCGCAAAACTTTTTTTGTTAAACATTTTTTTAAATTGTAGACCGTAAAATATCTCTATCTGGTCAAAAAACTTGAAAAATTCGCGACGATTTTTTTTTATCAGAAAGTAATATTTTTTCACGGACTACAATTAAAAAATAATTTGAAAATGTTTAGCAACAAAAGTTTTTCCGTTCCTCCCTTAGACGATTTGAAATAAGGAATTCAAAAATAAAAAATCGGTTTTCATGTGTGTTTAGAGCATCTTGAGAGATTTTGTTTTGGTCATCTTTAAAGAGCGTAGGATTTTTTTCTGGTTTTTAAGATTTTTTCAAGAAAAAAAAATCTTTTTTAAGGGGGTAATCTGGCTAATTCGATCATATTCACGATGATTATATTCTGAAACTAAGAAGCGTCGATGAGCAAAACAAGAAATGGCTAATTTTGTAGAATCGTCCATCCTTATCTTGCGAAATAAGTACATCACAAAATTTTTTGACCATTACATCAATAGGTACAGTATCGTAACAAGGTGACGCTTTCCAAACTGCAAAATCTATCTCCTCCCAGGACGGTATATCAAATTGAGTTCAAATTTTCACAGATCAACGTAACGGTAGTATGTCAATCTTTTAAGCGAGCTTTATTGATCCGGTGACTGACAATTCTAGAACGCCAAATAACCGACGATTTTTCACAATTCCAGACTTCAAAATCTATCTCCTCCGAAGATTATTTGCAAAATGGCTCAAATTTTATCAAGTATTCTTCAAAACATTTTGTAAGAGATTAAGGCGAGCTTTTTTGCAATTTCCAGCTGAAACTCAAAATATGATTTTTTTGGTCATTTTCCCAAACCATTTTCCGAAAAAATGCTTCGATTTTTTTGAAAGTAGGCTCAAAAGAAAGCCAGTAAAACACTGATGAGAAGTTGGCTTACGTCAAGGCGGTATTTTGAAGTTTTAGTGGTAAATTCGAGCAAACGTTTTTTTTACTTCATCTTTAAAATACTTGGAAAAAAAACCGAAAAAATGGCAAAATTCAAAATTTTTTTTTTGATGATTGGGTTCTAGTACACTTATTTCCCCGTATCAATTTGGAGGCTTTTTAATGCCTCTAGGCTTTATTATAATCAGACAGGATATACCCCTTTTAAGGTGGAAAAGTGAATCTTTTAGTTTCGGGTTCCAACGGAGTTAAAATAGCGGTTAATCAAATAATAAAATAAATTGACTCGACAGCGAAAAGGTTTTTTTCGAGGCTGGTTTTTTTTGCAGCGTTATCGGATGTATCGGCTGGTCAAAATTAAACGGTAAAGTATAGCTTCTGTACCGGAAGTGATATTTTAAAGATTTACATGTAGCAAAAATGCGCAATTATCGGTTTTCTGGAAACGATATTATGAACTAGAGGTAAAAAGTGACCGCAAGATGGCGCTATAAGGCAATTTATAGCATGAGAAAATATTACTTTCGGTTTTTACTCAGGATACAAATTCCGCTCAGGCGCCACCTTGTCGGTCACTTATGACCCTTAGTTTATAATACCGTTTCCAGAAAACCGATAATTGCGCATCTTTTGGTACATGTAAATCTTTAAAATATCACTTCCGGTACCAGAAGCTATACTTTACCGTTTAATTTTGACCAGCCGGTACATCCGATAACGCTGCAAAAAAACGCAGCCTCGAAAAAACTTTCGCTGTCGAGTCAATTTATTATTTGTGATACCGCTATTTTAACTCCGTGAGAACCCGAGGACTAAAAGGTCAACTTTTCGCACCTTAAAACATTTTTTTTTGAAAAAATCTTAAAACCAGAAAAAATCCTTTTTCTTAAAATGACCAAAAAAAATTATCTACAAGATAGCTTAAACACATTAAAACCGTTTTTTATTTTTGAAATTCCTTATTTCAAATCGTCTTAGTCTACACATTTGAGTACTAAAAGCATAATAGCCAAAAAACTGATTTTTTTAAAAAGCATCCGAAGTAGTTATTGCATTTTCCACCCTAGCTTAATTCCTTTTACAAGAGTTTCATACCCATCAAGCCCTTCATACATATCGATCAAGGCCGCCATTACGTAGATTTCAGGAAGGTTAAAAAGGGTGTTATAGATATAGTATCTAGCGCCATCTTCTTTGTTAACAAATTTATTTGGGTAGTATTTTCGAAGCACATCAAAGTTAAGGGGTTTGAACCCATGCCAGGCGACTAAAATATTTCCGAATCCATCGATCTTAAGGAGGTTTCCGTACTGACGATCGTATAACAATCCTCTGACTACAAAGGAGGAATCGTAAGAATAATTTAAGAGTGTATCTGGATATCCTTTTGAAATTAGTCGCTCTACAATCAAGTCAAATCCCTAAAAAATTAATTTTACTATTTGATGCCTTATATTTTAAATATCCACTTCTGGACGAAAGAGGTGGTTTGACGATGTTTCGGGCCGGTTGCGGAAGATTTGAGAATTTGAGACTTGAAAATTTCTCGTACCAATTTCTCGTATTGTGGAGATTTGTAGACAGCTAAGGTGTAATCCATGTCGAAGCCAAAAATTTTGATTTTTTCCAAGTTGACAGATCGATTGACGAAAACCCTGAAATTTTTTGTTAATCATTTAATTGTAAATTGGTCCTGAAAGGAATCGTGTTAGTGAGTTATTTAACAATTAGGGTAAAATTATGGTGATTTCTCATTTGACACATATCATATGAACTCCACCTTATATGAAACCGCAAGGCGAAATTCAAATATTGCTAAATTGGAATGATGCAGCCAATCATCAATATTTACCATACAATAAGTGTTTTTGGGTGTCGCTGATTTGGACATTTAACTACGCAATTTTTCGACGAACTGGTGAAGGTTATATTGCAAAAACTTTTGTACTTGAAGACAAACTCTTCGCGATCATTTTGAAACTTACAGTGATCTGATACAAAACACCTACGTCCACACTGAACCAGTTAGTAAACCTCTCCAAGAAATACTAATAAACTATCTCGTCCCTCAATTTACATCATTTTTCTCTGATTTTTTGTGTCAGGCTACAGAGCAGCAATACAAACAACTTCTCATGCCATTTTTTTGAAATTTCACTTTTGACGGACAAAAAATCGAAAAAAACGTCTGAAAATTCTGATTATTTTTCAAAAAGCAAAAAAATTTTCCTATTATACGCCCGAGTTTGAATTAGCAGGAAAATGCTTAAAATGGTTTGAATTTCAGGAAAAATTATTTTGGACATTTTTATCAACTTCCAATATTTTGGTGTTAGAGTTTTTGTTAAAATTCAGCATAAAAATTAAATATTGATATTGCCCCCAAAAGACGCCAAATCAAAAATTTTAAAAAATGTCGTGATTTATTGTTAAACAACTCTTTCATAAAAAGTATGAACTGGAGTTTCATGTTCAAAATTGTGGGAGGAGATAGCTATTTACGGAGTCTCCCAAATTCACTTTTAGTTTCTTGGCGTCCAAAATGAAAAATTTGAAAAAAAAACTCGTGGGAAGTTATTTGTATCGTTGCTTTGTAGCCTGACACAAAAAAAACTCGAAAATTGTTTAAATTGACAGAGAAGATATTTTATTGGTGTTTCTTGGGGACGCTTATTAAGTGTGTGCGTAGGTGCGATTGTATCAGATTTCTGTATGTTGGAAAATGACCGCGAAGGTTGGTTATGTAAATGTTTTTGGAATATCATCTTTGCTGGCTTGGCCTTGTAAAAGGCTCAAATCCGCGACACCCACTCCCTTAAATCCATTTGACCACATTCTCAAAAAAAATATAAATTTAATTATTGATAATTATGCTAAATGCTCAATAGAAACAATTATTTACTTATGGACGTCTCTTCTTCTATCACAATCTCCCTGGTCCCCCATTCTCTTCATTCTTATAATTCGTTTTTTATCCTCGACCAGATCATATAAATCACTCTCAGAATCTAAGTCCGAGAAAAATCCTGAGAACGAGCTTTTTAAGCTATCCATTTTCGATATTTTTTTGCAAATTGATAGAATTTTTTCGTATGAATGAAGGCAAATATTTTTCGGTATACTTTATATACCAAAAAGAGACAACTTGAGAGATATCTCAATTATCGCATTACGCTGTATCAAGAATACTTTTGATGATCAGGACTTAACCTGGGGCTTAACTGTTAAGCCTTAACACCAAAAATGTTGAATTAATAGTTTGGGTTTTGGCTGACCACAGACACGAATTATCCGCTACAAAGTGGCTCGATTTAGCTTGAGAGCTACTGGTGTTCAGATTTATTCGCTGAAGAATTTAATAATACTTCCTTGATACTCGAATAAACACCTTTTTAACTTATTACATTTCTAGAAAAAGGTCTTTTGAAAACAAAGTTATGATATATAATAGTCCTAATATATATATATAGTTACTATAGTCTAATAACTAAAGTTAAAAAAGTATGTCTATTTCACTAATTAGTAGCTGAACCAAAAACTACCGATTCGACATTTATTTAAAATAATTAATTACGAAAAATCGCTAAGTTTCGATCACGTGACGACTAATTTTTTTGACGCAATTTGTTTTACCAATTTAGTATGTTATTTGACATCAAGAAGTTTAATAACAATCCACCCAGTATTTCGTGAAGTCGATTTTAAAGATGGAAATGCTATCTATAATTTGCCAGAAACCTTTTTTTCAAGAAATGTAATTTTAATGTACAAGGTTGGTTTAGGGAAAACTCCCAACGTGGAGCGTTCCGTCAAGCGATGCCTGTCTCTTTTTTGAAATTCGCATCACCTAATTAGTGTTGTACTAAAAGAAGTCCTCTTCAAGAGTCACTTGCTTTACAAAACATAAATTAAGGGGTCAATTCGGATTATCAAGGTTTTAAAAGGGATGATGTCTTTGCTGACCTTGAAAATTGTTTTTTTATATAATTTTTTTTTATTTTTCGAATTGTTGGAAAAATAGCAATATTATTAAACCAAAATAAGCCCAACAAATGAAACCTCAGTTAATAAATCATTCGATAAGCTATAAGGGTAGTGAAACCAACACTTTTCCCACGTGACCGCTTCCTAGAAAATTAGCTTGAACGCCGAATTTTAAATAAGGAAAATGGCGCTCAGTCGAAAATTTTGCTAGACTCCCCTTTATATTTGGTAGAACAAGTAGCGAATTCGAGTTAACATACATTTTACTTGAAACTTTTTCTCTCATGATGCCGTCGAATGATTGTGTTTATCTAATGTTTTTTTAATTATAATTTCAATTATGGCCAGTGAACCATCAAATCATAAGATCAGAAAATCCACGAAGACAATGAAAATATATCTTAAAATGAATAAGAAATCTCTGCTTTTTTAAAGTTTTTTCGGAAGGGCTTTTTTTACACAACTTTAATTCTATTCGCAGGGTCAGATATGAATTAGGCTTATAAATAATATTTATTAAATATTTAATTTAAGCTAAATAAGTTAATTTTTTAGGAGAGGAAGTCTATCTTTTTCGTTCAATGAACGACAGTCATAATATGAACTTCTGATCGTATATTTTATATGTATAAATAATCTTTATTGAGAGTTTATTTTTTTTTACTTTCTACTGGCAAATTTTATCGAACTTATAGTTTTTCGTTATTGTTTTTAGTTAAATTTGGTATGCACTTTGATACCCAAATAATGTATATAATTAATAACTACAGATCCTCTTGAGGATTGCAGGCTGGGATTTGCAGCTGTCTATTAAATAATATAAATTATTTAATCAATTATGCATGTCATATTTTATCGACATATTAACTGTATATAAAAATATCTGGCGGCCGGTGAAAGATTGTTTAGCAGAATAAGCAAACACATTAATTGAGATCGTCTTTACAGACAATGTAAAAAAAACAGTTTGGTAGCCTCTTAGTTAAAATCACTGTACATTATTTACAAGCTATTTTTGCATTTTGAATGATATAGATTAAATCATATAATTTATATGGAAGAAGGAGATAGACGTTGCGCGTTCGAGTGTGACCCGCGTTTGACCAATGATAGCACCGGAAATAACGGCGTTGACCAATAAGGGTCAAACGCGAACGCGGCGCCCATAAATCCCCATTTTAGATATCTGAACTATAGATAGGTTGCACAGCGGTATCCCGACTCTTTGCGTTCCGGGGTGTTATCGTCACTAATCGCCGCAAATTATTTTAATTCTTTAACTTTTGCTCAGAATTTTTAATTTTGATAAACCGATAATTTTGAAATTTGCCCGCTGGGCATCCTAATAAAAAAAATAAAAATGGTGCATAAAGTATTTTAAGCCCTTGATGTAAGGCGATTATTTTATCGGCGTTTCTTAAAGATTTTGTTGGCGGGTGAATCATAGAACACGTACAGATAGTCTGGGAATCGAACACAGGTGAAAAGGTCATGATTAGATACCGCTACGCTCACTATCCTTAGTAAAGTGGCTAGAATATGTCGAATGTTCTCGCTAACAATTTCTGATAGAGAATTCAACGAATTTTGTTTTAACTTGCCCCAAAAACCGTGATTGCCTTTTCGCTTGCCTCGTTAATTAAGCAATAAAGTAAAAACCCGGCACCTTGATGCACGTTACTTCCCCAGTTCCTAAGTATTTTAAATCACAGAACTTAGTCCAAATGATCCAAAAAAATTAAAATCCTAAAGTCAAATTAATAATAAAAATACCGTTGTTTCTGTGGCCGTTTCTGGAGAGCCAGTAATCTCTCGTTTGCATCCCCCGTTGCTTTCAGGGTGACTGCTAGTGCGTTCATTTTTTCGATTTCTTCCTGCATTTTAATTTAAAAAAATTATTCGATTCTGTTTTCAAATTTCTTTATAAAGATAAAATTTATAATCTTTCACTTCGTCAAAAAACAGTCTAGAACGTGGGCGATAGAAGCAGTTTTTGGAGACGAGCAGTATTATTGATTATTCGAGTAAAGAATTTATTTGTGTCTATTGAGTCTTCATCCTGTCACGTCGGATAAATGGCAATCTGGAAAAACCAGTATATATGCGTTAACGGTCATCAAAAATCGATCCGGAAAATATTTAATTAGGACATTGCAAAAAAACTTTTGAACAACCGATATCATGAAAAAATACCACTAAAACTAATACAGACTGAGTCTGTCAGACTCTGTATTCTTTTGTTCATAGAAAAAAAGGGGCGAAATTTTCAGAGTAAACATTTATGGTCGCCTTTTTCTCCTATCTTTTGCTATGAAAAATGCGAAGACGTAAAATTCCACAGATTTTAACAAAAAAAAATTAGGTAGCAAAAATACAAATTTTTGGTCAATTTTTAATGACATAAACTAACCGATTTCACTGCAAACAAAAAATTCGAAGTAAAAATGTCGTGAATTTATATTTTACTTGTCATGCTAATTTCCGCTATCGCACCTTTCATTCGAAAATATAGCAAAATATATGCATTTTTACAAACGTCGACTTAAATTTTGTCACCAACATTTATACAATTATGTATGACTCATACACGAACTAGTTGCTCAAAACCGGATGGGTGACAAAGTTTTGGTCGATGTTTTCAAAAATGCCTATATTTTGCTTATACAGGAAGATTTAAGGGGGTAGTGGTAGTGAAAAAACATTTTTGTGGTTTTTAGGTCAAATATATAGAATTTATTTTAGTCTGATTCCGAGTTCCTGCCATCAAAAATGCATATTACAAGAAACCCATCACGCAAAATCGTGCGATGTTAATGCTTCAGACAACCTAAACTGATCCGATGCATAAACTTGCGCAACTCACGGGAAATTGGGGGTCATAAATATTTTTTAATTCGAAAAATTAGACATAAGATTTAACCCCAACTGAAAGTAAGTTTATTGCATGCTTTGTCAGCATGTGGTTTGCTGTCACAAAGTTATAGTTATGGATAGCATATGTTTTTGATCCAATAAGGATAGAAACTTGATTTTAGCTTTATTGAAGTCACTTGTTTTATTATACCAAATTAAAAAAAAATTAAAATTAAGGGGGTGCTGGGTGTCGTTTTTGAGCCCTCCATAGAATTAATTTATGATACTGACTATAGTTGATCACTATAGTTGACCTGAGGAATCCTCAATTATCTCATGGCAACAATAACATTTTTGGAAAACAATCTAGAACAAATTCTTGAACAGAAAAACAAAATTATACACTGACATTTGACATTCATTAAAAATTCTAGGGGGTTATCTACTGTGTTTTATGAGAAAACCCGACAAAATTAAAGATAATCATTTTATTCACTTGATAAATTTGGACAAAAAATCGACGGGAAAATATTTTGGATTTGTTGATTTTTGTTCAAAATAGAATATTTCAGACAAACAATTTTGGCGATAAACTATAGTGTGAGGTATCATAATTCCGCCGATAGTGTAAGGTATCATAATTTCTGAAAATGGTGGAAAGACCAGCCGGGGCTTAATCATCATGGGTCTAGCGTGTTAACCAACTACACTACATTGCCCTACATTTCGAGTCGGATATTTCGCGGATATCGAAGATTATACTTCGGCCTGCTTTTTCACTCACAAGTGATAATTGTGACTAGTGACCAATAAAATCACACGATTCTTCAAATAAGTTGACAATCGTGTGATTTGATTGGCTGTGATCTTTGCTGACGTCACAGTTATGACGTGTGAGTGAGAAAGCAGGTGAGATATACCGAAGATTATACTTTGATATATGGATAGTTACTCAGTGTCATTACTGTTACGTCATAAAAGGTAGTGACCAATCAAATCACACGATTCCTAAACATAGTTGACAATCGTGTGATTTGATCGGTCACTATCTTTTCTGACGTCTCAGTTATGACGCTGAGTAACTATTCATACCAAAGTATTATCTTCGATGTGGCGCGAATGTTAATTCGCTATTTACAATAGGCAATGAATATCTCAAAAAAAAATATCATTTTAGGGTGAAGTTTGACGAGAAATAAATTAAATCTATGAAGTACCAATTTTGCGGTCGATTAATCTAATTTGAGCTGACTTCTAGACATAGATGCTGAACTATGATAATGATTTTCATTGTTCAACGATAATTAAATTTTCTATTATTCGCAAGAAAATGATCAATGAAGCATGTCAAGAGCTGTTTAAAGTGCAAATTTGTCACAAAAAACTGACTACATCCTAAAATGATTATTCTTATTATACGGGTACAATCATAATTCACCCCAACCATCCTTAAATTTTCCTACGAAAAAAAAGACATACTGTATTCACCCATATTTTTTTAAAGTTTTGGTTGGTTCAATACTTTATAATTTCGAAAAAATACTTGCACCCATGGTTTAATATTTTGCGAAATTAGTCTGCAAATTTTCTTTTGTATTTTAGTGCATTCTGTTGATGGTAATATACCGAAATTTATCAAAATAAAAATTTTATGAAATCGTGTATAAATTATGTGGAATCTTACGTTCGAATCTATGATTTCGCATATATTTGGTTATCTGTATTTACTGAAATATTACTGTATTTCTGATTTTCAAAAATAAACAAATAATTTATATTGCGATTAATTTAAATTTTCAAGCCCACTGTTCAAGGCCTGATTTCGAGACATGTTGAACTAGTTTCATAATTTATGGACTATCAATCTTTAACTTTTTATCCAATTTTAACTTGCCGTGAACAAATAATCAGAAAATAATTTGAAATATGTCAGGAATTCGCAAACACTACGATAAGACACTTTGGTCATATATGAGATTATACTTACGTTTCCCGTAGAATTTTGACGTCAAAGACCTAAAGAATCGCGTGATTTGATTGGTCAATACACAAGAATAAATGCGTATTGACCAATCACAGCACACGATTCTTTAGGTCTCTGACGTCAGTGTTATACGGGACACGTAAGTATAATCTTAGATATCGATATCTGTGTCATTATTGTCGGAGATTATATCGAAAAAATATTTTATTACGGTTAATAGTCAGATGGTCTCAAAAACACATAAAATACGTTACTTTTAAACCACAACTTAATTCTAATTGGTTAGTTTGCTTATCAATTTCTAATATTAATCAATTTGAATTTAAAAGTTTTATCTAAAAAGGGGATCGCTAGGCCTTAACTTTTGCGTTCGAACTTATGTTCGCAGCTCTTATTGGTCTCATTCGTGACATCCGGTGCTCTCTTTGGTCAAATGCGGGTCAAACGCGAAAGTAGAGGCCTAGGGATACCGATCTTTGATATATCGAAAATGATGCATAGGTGACCTTTTTTATCGGGCGTCATGACTTTGAGGCAGTGGCCAATGAAATCACAAGATTCTTGACAATCGTGTGATGTGATTGGACAATGCCTCAAAGTTATGACGCCTGATAAAAAAGGTCACCTAGGCATAATTTTCTATATAAGTTATTTATGAATTATAACTAACAAATAAGAACTACGTTGCGGGTAGCATAGCAATTACGGATTGAGATTCAAGTAGCATCGAGACAAAAGGTGATTTGTCTAGGCTTGAGGTGATTTGGCCAGATTTAAAGCCTATAACTCAAAGAGCATGGTTTAAAATCACTTCAAGTCTCGAGGTCACTTGAAACTCACGCGGAGTGACCTATTTTTCAATTTCGAAATCACGTGCCTTAAGAACTATTAAAATCTGCGCGTTATGGGCATTTGTTTTCGACAATGGGTAGATATACTTTATGAATTGGCGTATTTACGACTGTTAGTCAATTACACCACAAATCTACACGACAAATTTATTTAAATAGACTATCCTTGAAAATATTTTGCTGATAATTTTGCAGAATATTAGATGATTTTGCATAAAAAATTATTTAAGTATTTTCCGTCAACCTGGGTTAATTCCCTAGTGGGATAAAATATTTAATTCAATTAGCATAGGTCGTTAATCTAAATTTCTAACGTGTACGTTTCGTTCTAAGTTCAAATATTTTAAATACTTTCAAAGTTCAAATATGTCAGTGATGCTGATTCAGCATATATTTTAATGCTTAGGTCATGAATTTAGTAACAAACCCTATCAATTACGGTACCAATTCGTGTAAATAATTAATATTATTTTTTAACCAATAAGAAACTCTCGCACATTTTAAACACGATTTCTAATTGGTTGCAAAAAAATGTTTATTTTGTACGAATTAGTACCGTTATTTGAATAGTTTACTGAAGTTAAGTTTATATATGAATGTTTGAGGTGAAGAATGAAAGAAATCCTCTTTTTTGTCCGGAGACTCCAAGGGTTAATCCTTAAAGGGTATCCCTGCCTCCTACATGTTCTGCAGTGTATATGTCATAAAAACCTCCGCCATATTTCCACATAGTAATGTTTTATGTTAGAAGCGCAATAACAACAACCCAAATGACAAAAAAAAAATTCGAAAATTTTGCCTTTTTTCGATGTTTTTCTTCTAAGTATTTTTCTCAAATATGTTCAAAAATAACTTTGTGTCAATTTGACCACTAAAACTTCAAAATATTCGGGTTGACTAAGCCAACTTTTCTCTTCAGTGTTTCCCAGCTTTCTCTGTTTGAGCCTACTTTGAAAACAATCGAGCACATTTTTTTTCGGAAATTTATTCACGTGCACCTTGAAAAATTCATATTTTTGTTTGCAGGGCCGAAATTTGACACAAAACCCACCTACAACAAGTTTTCTGTTTGTTCAGAGCTAGCTTTTGCAAAAATTTGAGAGTAAATTTGAAAATTTAACCAGGAGTATAGATTTTCCGATGGAAAAAAGTCCAAAAACCGCGTATTTTGGACCGGTTTTTACGTATTCTTAGAATAAATATAGCACTTATCGAGCAAAAGCTCACCTACAAAGTTTGTATACTAATTATACAAGTTTATGTTGAAATTTGGGTTATTTCAAAATAAAACCTGGGAGGAGATAGATTTTCGATTTTGGCTCAGGTGGCTCCTTGTGCCGCTTATGTGTGAAGGAGCGTGGTCATACACCAAAAGTTTTGGCATATTTTTTTTCGCAATTGAAGACTAAGTTTTACAAGTGGCTAATCTTGAATAATATTCTCAAAGGCCCGTGTTGGCTAATATTTTATTCGAGAATATCCTTTCGAATATCAAATTAGGAGCAGGCGATACCTAAATGAAAATTTCAAACTTTGAGTAATTTTATTGACAATAATTTATCATTGATCCAAAATTGGTTCCCATGATTTTCGATGTTGATTTTCATAGAGAATCCCATTTGAATTATTTTAATTAAATTTTAGTGAATTTTTTTGCAAATAAGAACCAAAGAATTTTTTTTAAATAACTTAATAAAACGGTAATTTTAAAGTATAGTTAAAGCTTTTCTTAAAAAATTACATTTTTTCAATAAAAATTTTATCAGGGCCTTCAACTCATGACTGGTAAGTTTAGTTAACTAGTAGTTACTCATTTTATTACAAAATTAGAATAATAAAGTAAAATTGAACTTTTTTGTCATAAAAATGTTGATCCACACTAGCTCAGATTGCTTACCTATTGTAAAGTTCACATTTCTTTCAAATTTTAATCTCATTTTTTCTTAATTATTTTCTTTTTAATTCTCTTTCTGGTCAAGAAATATAGATTTATAGAGCGAGTCAGCCCCAAATAATTATTTCAAGTTTTTATCTCTTTTTCGATATGNTTTTTTGCAAATAAGAACAAAGAATTTTTTTTAAATAACTTAATAAAACGGTAATTTTAAAGTTATTTATAGCTTTTTACTTAAAAAATACATTTTTTCAATAAAAATTTCGAAGGCTATAATTTACCCACACCGGGGTGCACCGTTGGTATCAATTCTCAGGCAAAATTTGTCGACAAAAACTCCCAGGGTATGTATCAGTTTAATTTATCAGGGCCTTCAACTCATGACTGGCTAGTTAGTAACTAGTAGTTACTCATTTTACAAAATTAGAAGTAATAAAGTAAAATTGAACTTTTTGTCATAAAAATGTTGATACAACTAGCTCCAGATTTGCTTACCTATTGTAAAGTTCACCATTTCTTTTCAAAGTTTTAATCTCCATTTTTTCTTAATTATTTTCTTTTTAATTCTCTTTCTGGTCAAAAATATAGATTTATAGAGCGAGTCAGCCCAAATTAATTATTTCAAGTTTTTATCTCTTTTTCGATATTTTTCACGGGGCGCGGGATCTTTATTATGGCTTCTTCAAATTTAGAGCCCACGAGTTAAATTATCGGCCTTTTGTGTATCCCTTTGTTGATACAAAGAGACAGAGATGATTTCTCTCAATTTTGTGACCCTCGTAGCTGATTAAAAAAGGGAATGTTCGGAAAACAAAACAGAGAGCCACAGATAAGCCCTAAATATTTTAAAGCCGATTTATCATTTTTTTTCTGTTTTTGACAGATTTGTATTTTGCCCGTGGTCACGACGAAGGAAGAATAAGAATAGAAATTCATAAAAGTCTCAATTCACTCATGACTCATGAAAATATAAATTAATAAGTAAGCTGATAACAAATCAAATATTTTTTAATCAAGAGTAGCTTTTGTCTATAAAATGCCATTTTTAAGGGGGTGGTATCGACCGACGATTAAATTTCCAGTTTATTATTCAAAAATAGCCAATTTCTTCCTATAAAATAATCTTCATCGAAAATAAATCACAAAAAGTCAATTATTAAATATTGCGACAAAATCAAAGCAAAAATATGTGAGACTAAATACTATTAATTTCGTATCCTCAAAAAATATACCTTCCAGGAAAGGTAAAAAATCTCTGAAAATACCACCAATCGATTTCAAATTATCTAAATAACTAGTACTGCAAGTTTCAGCAAAATTAAGGAGATTTTCTAGTTCCTTCCTGATTTGCGACTACCACCCCTTAAGCGTTTAGAATAAAGTCGTTAAATTGTATATATCAAGTTCAATTTTAAATTTAATAGGCCTAATAGGTTCGATCCGAAAGTAGGTCCTTTAGACCTGGTCTGAAAATTTAGAACAAAATGAACTTTCGGATGATGAAGATTACGTCACAATCATTCAAGTTATACACTTTAACTCCTAAACTCTTTGTAAACTGTAAAGTGGAGTGAAAGCTAAATGTTGAGCGACATATTCTCAACTGTACAAAACGGCATCTTCAAAATCTCAAGAATAAAAACCTTTTGCTCAGAGTAAATTTTTCACTAAATATCCACTGTTCACACTAATGTTAATTTAGGTAGCTCGCCCAGCTTGGCCGAACATGTCAGCTACCTATAGAATATCTTATTTTTAATGGTCGATTATGGTGCTAAAAAGAAAATTGATTCAAAAGGCGTGATTCTTTACCTCATGAATAGGCTAAAAGATAATCGAGCGCGCTCATTGGTGAGTGAAATTATCGGGGGCAGGGCAAAACGCCCTGGATTACTGCAACACTGTGCCGCGAAAATTATATTATGTAAATTATTATATTATGATATTCTTCGAATTAATATCAATAAATAATATTTTTAAACTTAACAATAAATTTATATTATTTATTATCTGCAACGTTTCGCTTACGCATCTGCAGGCTAAATACACTTGGCATCTATTACATATATATTTCAATCAATTTGTTAATGTTGTTGTATTATACACTTAATTAATTCACTGGCATAAATCATTTTTATACACCCGAGGGAACTCATACTGAGTTCAAGCTTCTACGGGCAAATATAGACATCTGCCCCATTTTTAACCCCATCGCAAAATCTCGGGAGTTTCGCCTTGCTCCGAAATTACCTACGTAAGAAACATAGCAATTACACCTGAACTGCATTGTAGGACATTTTTTCTCAAACAATTCCAAATTTCAATTTATAAATAATATATTTTAAACAACGGCTAAAAACATTAAGATTGATCACTTTAACTTTTTTCATACTGTAGAAGCCCACTTTTTGCTGTAGCGCTTTTGTATTATACAGTATGTACTTTTTTTCCTTGCGAAGTCAAAATTGTCATTTAGGTTATTACGGCCAATAAAAAATGGTAATTAGGTGGATTTTATTTTCAAACCCTTGACATTGGCTATAGCTCGGCTTTCAAAATAAAATCCACCTATTTACTATTTTTAATTGGCCATAATTAACTAAATGACAATTTTCACTTCGCAAGCAAAAAAAGTACATACTGTACATTGTAATTCAAATAAAAATTTGTTGCAGCAAAAACACGGCGCAAAACCCTATTAATATAAAAAACTAATTCAATTTTTACTTGACTTCAAATGAAGATATTGACGCGGAAAAAGTTGCCGGCAAACATTTTTAGAATTTGAATCATGAACAAAAAAAATATATCTTTCGATGACCGAAAATTCAGGGGTTTCGCCCAATTTAAAAATTTTGATTTGACGTAAAAATTGTAGAAATGAAAAATGTTTTAGGGTAACTAAAAACTACCATAAAGTTTAGGTTCTACTTTTCAGTTTAAAAACTTTCCTTCAAAAATTCTTATGTAGCGAACAGTTTTCCAGCAAGAAACATTAAATATAAAACGCCGTCAGCTTATTTGGACCAATTTCGATATAACTATAAATAAGTAGTAAATGCAATAAAAAGTGCTGAAAATGACAAATCAAAAATTAGATATATCGTAATTTAGGTTTCGTAAACCAATATTTCAGATGAATGAAAAGATTTCGGGAAATCATTTCTACTAACAGGATCCTTGTTTTTAAGTCTTAAATATATTTAAGAAGGGGATCTCTAGGCCCTCCATTGCACGTTTTACCCCTATTTTAAACCCCTTAAGGGGGTTGTGGGTGTAGAATGTTGGAATTGCTGGGGAAAATAGCCCTCTCCTCCAGCTGGACTGGAAGGGTCGATAACGGGCAGATAAGAATAAATGAGAAAAAAAATACGGGAGACGAAAACCTTCTCTGTCAACTGCAAGTAAATTTTTTTAATTCTGGTGAAGGATGGCTCACCGGTGCGGCATCGAAAAACTGGTAAAAATAAGTTCTCAATTAACACAAAAATTGTAAAATCTCGATCAATTCTGCTTTAAATTGAATTAAACAAAGATGTTTCGATAAAGTACGACGTCTTCAAATAATTACCATAAAAGAAAAATTTCCTTTGATTTTTAGACGGTAAAAATGAAATTCAGAAATTCTCTTTAAAATCTGAATAAGCTCGGTCAATTTTGTTTAAAATTGAATAAAACAGAAAATGTATGAAACCTACGAAATATTGTCATATTTTACCATAAGCTCGTTGAAAAAATTATTCTCTGTAGGTTTTAAGCGTTAAACAAAGGATTTATTGTTTATAATTTCCCAGCAGAGGGTAAAATTTCGAGGGTTGCAGAGAAGAGACGAACGCCCACGCTTTGCGAAACCGTTCTCTTTGAACCAATCATACATCTCATTCATACTACCCACTTATTATTTCATCACTTTTAAGAATAAATTATTGTTATTGACGGGTTCTAGAACATATATAAAGTATTTGGTTCCACTCATGCATTCTTTACACCCAAAACCCCCTTAAGGGGGTACAGTTCGGTTTTCAGAATTTTCTTAAATTTTGGGACCTAACTAATTCGGGTAAAAAAATGACAATGGAAATATTATTTTTTATATTAAAGTCAAGTTCGGCCAGGCGGCGCCTTCAAAGTCCGTCAAACTAAAATCACATCTCCTCCCTGAGTTTTCATCGGATTGTAGAATTTTTTTTTCAAAATGATCCTAAGAAAATCATCTTAAATCTCACCGAGGAAAATTTTTAAATTTAATTCACGTTCGTGAGATAACTTTTTTATCTTCCAAAAAAAAAATCAAATTTAACAATTGCCAGATTAAAGAATCAAGCCTGATCAACTCATAAATATCAAAAAAATTGAAATTGGATGTCTGGTTATCAAGAGAAATTGTTTTGAGCTTATCTTAAATAAAAGCAAGTTTAATCTTAAGCGATTCATAATTTTCACGTTCAGAATTATTTAAATTTTCATCAGAATTGTCCAATGCAATGTCGTGTGCAATGCAATGCGAAATACTTCGATTAAGTATTGCTGAATTGCTCGAAATCTCGGCTTTAAATCTGATCATTTTCGGACCTTTATTATATACAGTTTTACGAGTATACCAGATTCAAAACCGGTAATTTCAAATCTAAAAAAAGTTTCAGCGCGTTCAATTATTACAGTAGAAGTCTAAAAATATCAGGGATTGTTAAAAACAGAATAATTAAACTTTTGTAGGAATTAAATTTGAAA
>SCLH01000139.1:168851-179565 GCA_004367855.1 Oikopleura vanhoeffeni
GATATCTTAGATTCGGTATCCAAAAAATAGATATTTTTTTCTTTTCGAGATGAAAACTATTAAGAAAACGATTTCCGAGAAAAGTTTGATAAAAACATTTAATTATTTTTGAACATAGCAAAGGCCAAGTATCGGCGGTTTAACTCTCAGCTGCCCGTACGGCTCTGCGGAGCCGGATCGACTTTAAACGGTTTATTCGACCCTTATACATAATGGGATTATTGTCGATCAAGTGAACGATAAAATTTTTCGCCAAAATTTATTTGTGCGTTTTTTTGAGAATTACACTGTATTTATATATTTATTTTTTCGTAAATAAAAATTAGCAATTTTATTTCTTGCAAAAATAACTACTGTAATTATTACAGTACTTTTTGCAAGAAATAAAATTGCTAATTTTTATTTACGAAAAAATAAATATACTAGTAATATACTAGTAATTTGTTAACTTTTTCTATAAATAATTGTTCAAAATTATTAATCAGATATATTTAAGATTTTGAGGTGAACATTAATCAGTCCCCTCAATGTCTGCTTTTGCGTTACAATGTTATTTTACCGTAATTTTTCGGAAGTTCTGTTTAAACTTGCCATATACAATTAAAAGCTACATACTTGAAACTATTTTAACCGAACCATATCGAAAGAAGCCATTTAAAAATAATCTGGAACTCTGTTAAAAAAAGAAATGGGTTTCTTATTAAATAAAATTTTTTTTTCTATTTTCTCTGATTTATATGAGTAGAAACTTTCTACTAGAAAGGCGCGAAAAAGTCGAGCAAAATACGGTTTATTTACCAAATAAGAGTAACAAAAGAATCTCACACCGAGAAACTCAAATATCAGCTTTGAAATACAATTTGAAGAATAATCATATCTCAAATACCAATAATAATCTTTCATTTTTTGCAGCAAACATAGGGATTCAGTCGACACAAAAAAATTATTTCCCGATTAATAACTCAGTTAATTCACTAATAGTTATAATAAATTTTAGTGAAAACTTAAAATATAAAACAGTTTTGAAAAGTTGAGACTTCAGAAAATTTGACAAATATTCAAAAATATGTACTTATTGTCAAAAAACCGGTAAGGCCTAAAAGTTTTTCAGGCTCATTGGGAAACCTTAAAATATCTCCGAAACATATAGAAAAAAGTTCCGCCGAGGCATAATAGCCTTTCAGGAGGCTCAACTTTTTCGGAAGTAAAACTTAAGCGAAAAATTCAGTTTCAATCAATTTGTCATAAAATTTGAACCTAGTATCCGAAAAAATTTCAGGAAATATTTTTAGATTCACATTGTTGAATTTTTAAATGTATTATGAGGAAAAGTTTCTGCGATCATTTTTTCCATCATTTTTGTCTGATTAAAAGAGGATTTAGCCTTTCAAAAAGCTATATATGCCTCGGAGCCTCCGAGTCAAGAGGTTAAGCATGATGTACACGGAAGAGCACACCTTTTTTTTCATTGGTCACGAAATCGAAATGTAAAATCAAAAATACTCGGAAAATCGCACGTGCACGAGTATTTCTCAATATCGATCGATGGCTAACCAATCAGCGCAACCGTGTCGAATCACGGGTGAAAGTTAATTTACTCATAAAGTATGTATCTTTAGAAAAAATAAGACTTTTCTCCCATTACAGTATAGTCGAAAATCAATCACGTGACCGTATAGAGATAAAAAATCGATGAAAACATATACGGTATTAAGTCTGAAGTGAGGCATGATTCGTTTGGCCAATCAGCGCGAAGAGCACTGAAGACTCAACAACATTATTTTTTTTCAGGCCCATATTCAATTTTATACGTTCCGGAGGAGATAAATTCCACTCTTAAATACATACTGTACCATACTTTATCAAAGAAATTTTTCTCATAATTTTTGCTAGAAAATTCGAGATTTGTTTGCCAAAATAAGTTCTGAAATCAACGAGAATTTTTTGAGAACAATGACAAAGTTAGCCTATGTTTTGGAGAGACTTGAGATTTTTTTTCAAAAGTAAGTACTGTAATTAAGTACTGTAATTCAAAAAAATAAACGCACAAATAATTTTCAGCAAATAATTTGATCGTTCGCTTGATCGACGATGATCCAATTATGTATAAGTTTCGAAAAATCGTTTAAAGTCGATCCGGTTCTGCAGAACCGTACGGGGGGCTGAGAGTTCAATGGTGTCTTATTATTACTATTATTTATATGCGATTTTTATAAATTTGGCGAAAACATTTTGAAGAAATTTTTTATTAGCCATTTCGAAAATATTTTGAGAGTATTAGGTTTTGAAGAAGTTGTATTGTATAACAATTATTCAAATCAAATAATAAAAAATGTCTAAACCGAAGTCAAGCTAATTACGAGCTCGATGCTATGGTAGCTCTCGATGAAATTGCAAATTTGATTTCGCCTCTTTTTTCCGACAAATTATCGCTCAAACACGTCTCGAGAAGTATCTGGTTACGGCTCAGTTGACTCTGAAGATTACAGCTTAGGTTTCCAATCGTCTCCAGATGTAGGCTCTGTAAGACTATATTTTTCTTGTTAAACTTCACTGTAGAATAAATTCTTTCACCTAATCTCTCAAAATTTTTCGAAATGGCTTAAATAAATTCTTACAAAAATGTTTTAGCCAAATTTATAAAATCGCTTCATAACATATATGTAATAAATAAGACCACCATTGAAACTCTCAGCCGCCCGTACGGTTCTGACAAAACGGATCGACTTTTAACAGCGATTTTTCGAAACTTATACATAATTGGCATAATCGTCGATCAAGCGAAGACCGACTCAAATATTTCTCTGAAAACTTCATTTGTGCGTTTATTCTTTTCTTGAATGCAGTACTTAATTACAGTACTTCACTTTTCTGAAAAAAATCTCAAGTCTCTCCAAAATAGGCTAACTTTTGTCATTCGTTTCAAAATTCTCGCGTTGATTTCAGAATTATTTCGGCCAAACGAATCTCGAATTTTCTGGAGCAAAATTTGAGGAAAAATTTCTATTGATAAGTATGGTACAGTATGTTTTAAGGTTGAAATTTATCTTCCTCCGGACGTATAATTGAATTGGGCCTGAAAAAAATAATGTTGTTGAGTCTTCAGTGCTCTTGGGCGCTTGATTGGCCAACGATTCTGCTTCACTTCAGACCTTAATGACCCCGTGATATGTTTTCATCGATTTTTTTATCCGTTTTGGGTCACAGTGATTAGACTTTTCGACTATTACTGTAATGGGAGAAGAAAAGTTCTTATTTTTTTCTAAAGTACATACTTTATGGGTAAATTACTCGCCGGTGATTCGACACGGTTGCGCTGATTGGTTAGCCATCGATCGGATAATTGAGAAGATACTCGTGCACGTGCGATTTTTCCGGTATCTTTTTCATTTTACATGTTCGATATTTCGTGACCAATGGAAAAAAAGGTGCGCTCTGTCGTGTTTAGCATCATTGCTTAAGGGGTGGCCATTAACCCTTGCAGACTGGAGTTCATATTAACTTTACGAAATAATAAGTCGGTATATGTTTTTGCTTATTATAGTGAGTGAACCGATTATAAATATGTTTCAGCTTGATAAGATTATTTTTTATTCATTTTTAGGGAAGATTTGAGTTCGAGTTTTCATTTTGAATCGTAAAAAATTTGAAAAAAATCAAAGAAATATGAAAATTTACCGTAATTTTTCAGCCAAAATTTTTTCCATTTTTATATTTCAGTCTGTGACAAAAACGATAAAAATGGTTACTGTTATTCTTATTTCAAAAACGCCTACCTATTTTTGCTGCAGGCCGTTTTTGAAAAATTATAAAATCCTTTATTTTTATTTCTGTCGATTTTAAGGAAATATTATGAAAACTTTTCCGCAAATCTTGTTCCAAATTTTTAAGTTGGTGGTTTATTCGATTAATCAACTAAAAATATCAGGTAGAATCAATAATTAATTGTTATGTTCTATTAAATAATTGTTATTGTCAACTAAATTGAGTTGGGTCGCGCGATTGTTTTTCTAAACTATCGAATGAATTTTTAACACTGACGGACTGTACACTCGTAAGTAGGCCATTTGGGCTAAATATTTAAAGAATTTTATGTGGTCAAATTCACAAATAAATTGGGTGGGTTGTTAAAATTTTAAGGCCGCGGGGCCCATTTTTTCTTTTTTTTGAATAGTTTAAGAACATTTTTTTATTTCAAAACGCAATTTGAGGTCAATTTTATCCGCACAAAATAGGTTGTTGTTTCTCACTTTTGCATTTTTTGCCATTTTCTACATGGGAACAAAAACTTCATGTATCAAAGAAGAAGGATGTTTTTAAGTTTAGCAACATAAACAAGGACTGTTTTACGCGCATTACACCCGACCATTGTCTGAAGTTTATTAATATTGTCTTCAAAAAAATTGGTCGGCGGTTAAGTTGGAAATGGAGTTTCCAATGAAACAGTGGTTTTTAGTATTTTCACGATGTCAGGTATGTAGAAATGTAATATAAGCGTGTTGCAACAAATGGACACTTTTATTGAAGATTAAAAAATAGAAAAATAAAATTTCTCACATTTTTGTCTTTCATTTAATGCGCATCTGAAAAAATGTACCCAATCTGCAAAGGACTTATGGCACCCCTTATGTGCACCCCTATACCTTCCAAATCGGAGGCTTACGATGGCAGTATGGCCTTTTTGAAAGCTGAATCCTCTTTCTAATCAGCAAAAATGATGGAAAATTGTTCGCAGAAACTTGTTCCTCACAATACATTAAAATTGACAATGTGAATCTAAAATTTTCCTGAATTTTCTTCGGATACTAGTGTTAATTTTGACAAATTGATGAAACTGAAGATTTTCGCTTTTAAGTTTTACTTCCGAAGAAGTGGCCTCTGAAAGGGCTGATTATGACCTTGGCGGAGATTTTTTTCTATATGTTTTCGGAGATCATTTTAAGGTTTCCCAATAGGCCTTGAAAAACTTTTAGCCTTACCGGTTTTTTGGACATGAGTTACATATTTTTGATATTTGTCAAATTTTGAGTCTACTGTTTCAAAACTGTTTTATTTTAGTCTGTTCACTAAGTTTATATATTAGTGAATTAACTTGAGTTATTTAATCGGGAAATAATTTTGTGTCGACTGATTCCCAATGTTTTGCTTGCAAATGAAAGATTATATTTTGGTGATCTTTGAGATATGATTATTCTTCACATTGATTTGGATAATTACACCGTATTTTGCTCGTTTTTTCGCGCCTTTGCAGTTTAGAAGTTTCTACTCATATANTTCGGTTTGAGACATTTTTTATTATTTGATTTGAATAATTGTTTATACTTTTCTTAGAATTTTAGGGCTTTTATAAAATATAATGATGCGCCATCTTGTGATAGGCAGGTGGGAAAATTGAGAGCCTGACAATTAGGTCCTGATTAGTTGCAATAAGTTTTTAATTGTCTTAGCTACCTCTGGCTGTATGCGTACAATTTTCTTAATTTATCACCGGATATTAAAATATAACGTTGGTCGTTCGTTTTTATATCACCTCGTTTTATGATAACTTAATTTATGAAAGATGATTTTGCAAAAATATCAAATGTTTTCAAATTAAATTCCAATAGTTGAACATAAACACTAAGTTATAGTTTAATTCTAACAATATAAATTTTGCTCAATTTTTCATTGATGCGATCATTTTTTTTATTTTGCATTGAAATCGGTTTGTTTATTTTTTAAATTTATTCAAAATTGATATTTCGGCGTCATCAGATAATATAATTAATATTATTTAATTTAGCAATTTTTCTTCAGATTGGTGGACTTTGGTCTTAGACCATAAAAAAACTTTTTACAGGGTGTCGCCGAAAGTTTTTTTACCAAAATAATTCGGCGATATTGGGCATTTCCGGCAATATTGGCACTTTCGGCGACATGGGGAAAGAAATAAATTTTTCCGTTTAAAAGTGAAGAACGCATGGGCGTTTGAAATGACGTCATAATGAGATTATGTTTTGTTTTATAAATAGTTTTACAATAAGTTCAAAAGAACTGAAATACCAAAAGGTGTAGAATATCGAACTTCACCAAACACAATCAAATAGAAATTCAAAAAGTAGATTTGGGAAATTTTATCTTGAAATATGACGTCATTCATGACGCACTCATAGTAATTTTTAATTAAAACTTTCAACACTCACAAAATTTGGGCGATATTGGTTCTTGCGGCGACATGGGCACTGGCAGGAATTTAGCTAATAATCGCAAAATTGCGTAGGTTTTCATCGGCGATATTAGAAAATTTGGCAATATTGGGCCGGCGATGTCGGGCCTCACCCTATATTTTGGCTTGATTTACTATTAAGGACCACTCTTTCGGGATTTAAGATATTTCATACTTAATTTTGTCGTGGTAACGGTTACCAGGTAACCACATCCTAAGAACGTTACTTCTTAATATTACGATCACATCCGCATAAGCTCATGATTTAGACACTTTAAACTTTTCAAAGAAACATTTTCAATAATATCTTATTTATTAGTTAAAACAGAAACGGTGAACTCTCCTCGTATAATTAGTGAAATTTAGACCAAAAGCCAAATCATGTTATTTCACATTCGCAGGATTCAGCCTCAAATATATATAATATACTAATTCAACCGAAACTCCACCAAAATATCTAACGCTTGCAAAGACGTTATATCAATTACGGGGGCTCCTGGTCCTTTTTTACTAGTTTTCAAGCCAATTTTTTTATTTAATTCGGCTTTTCCAAACAACTCATCCAATAACATTCTTAGATAGCTCAAACTGAGCACAAATGTCTTGTGAAAAATAAAATAAAAAAAAATTAGTTCATCGGATCAATTTATTTTATCTTTTTTCTTAGATTACTGAAATTGTTAAATTACTAGTTTTTCTTAAAAAAATTGGTAACAATCGTCGGATTCGGATCAATTTTAAAAATTCAATTATTTACCAGATATTTGTGCTCTGTTTAAGCTATCTAAGAATTCAGTCGGATGTTGGCTAAAAATCTAGTAAANTGGGCCGGCGATGTCGGGCCTCACCTTATATTTTGGCTTGATTTACTATTAAAGGCCACTCTTTCGGGATTTAAGACATTTCATACTCAATTTTGTCGTGGTAACGGTTACCAGGTAACCACATCCTAAGAACGTTACTTCTTCATATTACGATCACATCCGCATAAGCTCATGATTTAGACACTTCAAACTTTTCAAAGAAACATTTTCAATAATATCTTATTTATTAGTTAAAACAGAAACGGTGAACTCTCCTCGTATAATTGGTAAAATTTAGACCAAAAGCCAAATCATGTTATTTCACATTCGCAGGATTCAGCCTCAAATATAATATACTAATTCAACCGAAACTCCATCAAAATATCTAACGCTTGCAAAGACGCTATAGATCTCGTAATTGAGGTCAGATATATTGGTGCGTTTTAGGTAGAATTTGGATTTTTTGACTTTAAATTTTTTCGCAAAAAATTAACTCGAAATATTCAATGAAATTTACAAATTTTTGGAGCGTTTGATTTTTGATATTTTTCTCTGGCATTCTGCTGATGAATCTGGCAAATCTCAACTAGTTCCCAAAAGAAAAGATTAACATCCTGAAAAAAATTACCGCACAAATAAGCATTTACGTTTTTATGAAAAAATGGTAAATCTTGGTCGAGATACTTGTGTGAAATTGTATATCCGGATAATATCCTCGATAAATTATCGTACATCATATCCGATTATGAAATTTCATAGTTTAAAAATCAGTTGAATTATAGAGAACACATGGCCAAGAGTAATTAACAAAACTTATTGCAACTGATTAAGCTAAATGTTTCTCACCTGCTGCGTCACGAGATGGCGCCCCATCACTTTCAATATAAACCGAAAAAATTCTCCGAAAAGTATAATCAATTGTTTGAAAATAATATAAAAATGTCTCAAACTGAACTCAAAACCTTCGAAATCGATGCTATGGTAGCTCTGGATGAAATTGCAGATTTAGTCTCACCGCTATTTTCTTCATCAAATTTTGGTCAAAATAGTCCTAGAGAAAGTATTGGATACGGCTCAGTGGACTCTGAAGATTATGGCTTAGCTTTTCAATCATCTCCAGATCAATGTTCGCCTCAATATTCAAATAGATTGACACCGTCGCCTCTTGAAGAAAGACCGTTTGAACCTAATAATTACAACCACGCTTTTCACTATCAGCCATATCCCCAGATGAATCAATACTTTTTCCCTCCAAATTTCACCGCACCAGCTCCATTGGATTATCAATTTTATCCACCTACGCAAGTTTTGAATTCTGGTCTTCAAGATTATCTACAAGATCAAATAACCTACACTGAACCTACTCCTGAAATTTCTCTGAGCTCAATCGGAAAAGCAAAAAGCTGTTTGAAACAGAGACGAGCTTCGAGGTCAAAATGTCCGTGTATACAATGCTGTCATGCTAGAATTAACTGTATCCCATCTCCTAGTTCTCATGCTTGTATGGTTGAAGGCTGCAACAAAACTTATACGAGACCTGCTCACTTGAGAGCTCATTTGAAAGCGCACGAACAAGATAAATCACCAAAATGCGAAATTTGTAAAAAAACTATTATGTCTGCTGATTTATTTATTGCTCATATGTATGAACATGGTAAGGCTATGAGACTGTAAATATAAATATATTTTGTGAATTTAACTGTAAAATAAAACTTCTTTAAAACTTTATATTTTTTGTTTATTTCGATAATCAAAACCCTTGCTCATTTAAAATTACAGAAGTACAGGGGTCCTTTATGATATAGGCTATATCCCTTTATCACACTTTTGTAAATATTCCGGCCCTACTAGTTAAAAACACACTTCGTTTGCTTTGCAGGGGCGGAATTTTTACAAAAGTGTGATAAAGGGATATTTTGGCAAAAAACTTCGGCGATATTGGCACATTCGTCGATATGTACACAGAAATAACTTTTTTGTTCAAAAAATGAAAACGTAGGCGTGCAAAATGACGTCATATCGACACATGTGCGTTATTTTCAGCTTCTTTTCGAGATTTTTAAATTTTACTACCATCTAAATAGACGAGAATCTCGAAAACAAGTTGAGAATAACGCATAAGTATCATCTTCTATACAGGGTGTAAGATTTTCCCTTTTTTTCAAATTGGAGAGCGATGAGAACGCTAATGAGAACGATTAATTTTGGCAAAAACCTACGTCTTTCTCAGATTCAACAAATCAAAACGGCGGAATTCAAATCTATCCAATTTGGAAAAAGAAGGGAAAAACCTTACACCCTGTATATATATGTCAAACATTTTTTTTGATCTTATGTAGAGTTTCACAATAGGTTCGAATGAAATGAATCACCAAAATGCGTAGAATTTAATACTCCACCAACCGCAATCAAATTAAAATTGAAAAGAGTAAATTTGAGAAATTCAATCATGAGAATGACGTCATGCATGACGCCCACAAAGTAATTTGTAATATAAATCTCAAAAAAATTCGGTGATATTGGCACTGGAAGTATTTTAGCTAAAAATCGTGAAATTGCGTAGGTTTTTTGGCGATTTTGGGCCGGCGATATCGGTTCTCCCTGTATAAGTGTAACGCCAGAAAAGATAGTGACCGATCAATTCACACGATTGTCAACTTATTTTAAGAATTATGTGACTTGATTGGTCACTATGTTTTCTGACGTAACAGTTATGAGTCATATGACGCTGAGTAAGAAAGCTGGCCTAAGGATTATCTTCTATATATCGTTTGAAAATATTATCAAATATTCAACTCCTCCAGTGACCTGATTTCAACGAGAAAGTTTAAAACACATTAAAATTATAAATTTATTTACCGTTGATCGTGAGCAATAATTAATACAGAAGAAACACTGATTTAAAGATTTTTAGTATAATTTTTATAACGGTTAAAGCTTGGAAATATATTGAATTGTCAATGAAATTTACAAATTTTAAATATATGGATTACAGACCCTCAGAGGACAGATCCTTAATATTTGAAAAATGCGAATCTGAGCATTTGATCGGTTGATTCCTTCCAAATCTGACCAATGAAGTCGGCCTATTCTGCAATCCAGGGTTTTGATTGGGTGTGAGTATCCCGCGTTGTTTGTATCATTCAAATATTCAGGATATAGTTATTTTGATTTAGGATATGCATAAAAAGGTCATTTTCTCGTGAAACTTTTCATTATTTTTTTCCGTTTGTTAGTTATTTCGAGGTAAATTGGGTTATTTTACAAAGGTAACGAGCTACAGAGTTATTGATGAAAATATTAAAGTCGAAAATATGAAACCCGATGAAAATAGACGCGTAAATTGCTTATCACACAAAAAATTGGCTGACTAATCAGCGACTGCAAAACTCGATTCACCGCGCGATTTTTTTTAAATTACTATTTTGTTAGGTAGTTTTTTTTTAGACGCGACAGATTTGACTTTTCACCACAAACGAACCGTATGAGATATCACAAACCGGTTTTTTGCATTCAACTGGAAACTAAAAAAGCTTAGGCCAAAAATATTTTTTTTAATTTTCGAAGAATTTTTTCAAAATTTTTCAAAAATCGAGATTTTCAAATTACCGGAAATGACCCAATATGGGTATAATACAAAACTGGAAGAAATTCTTAGACTGATGGCTGAAAAATAAAATTCCAAAAATTAAGTTTTCTTAAGATT
>SCLH01000139.1:199994-221528 GCA_004367855.1 Oikopleura vanhoeffeni
TTAAAGGCACTTTTATTGATAACTACAAAATAAGACAAAACATAACTTTCAGGTACCGCCAAGGTGCGTAGTTTTCGAATTTTCTATAAAAAAGTAAAAAAATATGTTGTCACCTCGCATACAGATACATCATGGAAAAAACTTCTGGTCTATATTTTTTGGAAAAACCAGACAAATATTTTTCAGGTCCTAAAACATGAAAATAAATGGACTTTTATGCAGCTCAGAACAGGCGTTTGAAAATCACTAAATGGCGTCGGGTAGTCTCTTAAAATGGCTTATCAATGTCAATCCAGTTAATTATTTAACAATGTCTCATAGACGTAACGTCTTAAATATCTCATTATTGCGTCCGTTAGCAACAGGAACTAGTATGCTTTTTATCATGACATCCATCAAAGCACAATTTTTAATTAATGTTTCCGAAATTGGTAAAGACTTTTTACAACAAAAAGCAAGGTAAGATATAAGTCCTTTTCTTTTAATGGAGCGTCCGTGAAGATTGCGTCATAGATTTCCACTCCCTTTATCAATTGTTAAAAAACAACCGGTGGTTGAACAACCAGTAGTTGAACAACTAGTATTTGAACAACCAGTATTTGAACAATCGGCGGTTGAACAACCAGTATTTGAACAACCAGTAGTTGAACCACCATTAGTGGAACAATACACAATTGTTAACCAATATACAGTAAAGGAAAATTCGGCAAATACAAATAATAAGTCAAAATTTGCCGAACTAATGTCATTAGATGAAAAACTTTTTGACTTTCATTATAACAGTGATTTTTCGCATTTTCGAGCACGCGAAAATAGGTTTTTTGAACTTCTAAAAGAATTAGAAACAGGCACAGAAATACCTGATATTGATTCTTTCGTACAGTTTTTACAGCTTTTAACAAATTCAGAACAACGAAAGATTGTGTCAAAAAAGAGCTTGAATTTTTTGGCCTTACATTGTCGTCACGCAGAAAAAAGCGGAGGTCTTACATATAATAGGGCGCAAAAAATGAGCCCTCTCTTATTCTCAGTATTAAAAGATACTGAAAAGATAATTTTTTTACGGAATTTTGGGGATTCCAGAATGTTTAAAGGGGAAACAGAAATAGAAATTATTAATGCGACCATTAATGAACTAATATTCATGGGCACAGATGAGTCTGTAACGATCCTCATATGCGAATTTCCAAACTTTTTTCTAAAATGTTCGGATGACGAAATATTTTTCAATATTTACAAAAAAACGGTTTTTCGAGCCGGCAGAGGCATTGCCGAGTTTGTCGACCAGTGTGAAAAATTTCATGAAAAAAGGTTTGTCGTTACACAATTCTGGGCACCAAAAAACTACTCTCAAAGAGTTGCCGAAAATAGAATAAATATTATAAGATACTCAAATCTTAAATTTCTGACCAGCGTTATCAAATTTTTTTTTAAAGAAATGTTTAGTTAAAATTTTTAAGCTCATAATTTTTGAAAACAGCATACATTTTTTGTGCTCAATTTNGCATGTGTTACGCAACATGTTGTTCAATCAATTTATTATTTATTACTAAATTTTTCGAAAATTATGTTGAGCAGTTAAATACGTACTAGTATATTATTTTTTGAATATGCCAGAAATGCAAATACTTGAATACCGCAATAGCAGAGAACAGTCACAGTGTCCGAACTTCCTGTAATCAATGCTCTAGAAATGAGCTTTCTACGTCATATCAAAGATGCCTGCCGAGGATCGCACTGGGAGCATTTAACTTGTGATCGAACAGGTGTTTTACCGTGAGAGAGGTCCGGGAAGGTTTATGCAATTTTGCAAAACTGCAGTCCACAATTGCAACACACAAACTCGAAGCACTAATCGAAGATTCAAAATGGGATTCGGTGCCTGCGCTTATAGTTGCTAGCGCAAAGAATAATGATTAATACTCAATAGCTTAATTGGAAACTGCTTCTTCATTTAAACGCTGCTTAAAATCATTTAAATTATTCAAGCCGTCTGTTTCTCGGTGACTTAATTTGGTCTTCGTTTTATGGATGTATCAGAACTTTTTATCGGAAATTTTAGTAATTGTGGAATTAAGTTCAAAATCTTTTCAAATAAAGGTTGATTTATGTGTTTTAATTGAAATTTTTAATTGAATTAAGAATTGTAAAAAGATTCGGAAATGACTAATCGCAATATGAAAAATTAGAGCGATTTTTCTAAGTGTTTATCAAAGATATTTATAGATATTTTTCTGAGTTAGTTATATCAAAAAAATCAGCGATTTTCTAAAGTAATTATATTCAAATAAGATGATGGTTCAAGTTGATTATCAGAAAAACAGACACGAAAATATTCCTTTGATATAATACACTTTTAAAGTTGATATGTTGGCGAAATGTTAAATATATTCGCATATATATCGATCATTCAATACCAAGTTGAAAGAACCGAGCTGAATTTCATGGTCGCTCATAATTTAGTTGGTGTGAGCGGTACTGGGGTTTTTGTTCGAACAGAATTCCCGATTTGGGCGGGTTATGTAAACTATCACAGTCTTATCGTATAATAAGTTTTTGACGCAGCGTCATGACCTTTTACCTGTGTATACTTCAATGCAATTCGACTTAGGGGGGTGGTCAGCGATTTCTTTATGGAAGCTGTGGAAGAACAATGATTAGATTAATAATAGGTATGTGTAAGTTGTATTAAAAAAATTGGCAAACTAAAATCGCTATCTACACTAGTTGGTGTCCGTTGATGGTCACGTCAAATTTACTTTTTATTGTGTGCTGATTATGGCATTGCTGGTGTGATGTTACAGGTAAAATATGTTTTTTAAGTAAATATGCGGTCTCTGACTTTTTTTCTCATTGAATTGATTAAGAATTTGTTGTCTGAGAATTGTTTGTATTTTTGTGCGACGAGTGTTAGTTGTGGAAGCTTCAACCGTTTGTATGTGAATGCTGTTACACTGGCGCAAAGCACGCTTTTACTTTATTTGAAGCAATCAAAAGGTTTTTGAATTGCACGACATGTTATAACACAAAGATTAGCGTGAGGAGAATTATGAGAAGTTAAATAATTTTTTTATTCAAAGTTTAAAGGTTAGTAAAGAAATTAATGAATGACGTTAATTTCACTTCACTTCAGAACTAGTAGGATACGAGGTAAAACTTTCAAAATTGAATTAGAGAGGTCGAGTTTCTATGAGATTTCTGGTGTTAGATAGTTTGGAGCAAAAGAGTATTTTACTGACTTTCTTAAAGTGCCTGTTACGAACAAGGGTGGAACTGATAAAGGTTTTTCGCGCAACACAGTTGTGTAAAGTGTTTAGAACAGTATTGCTACATGTCACTTGAATCTGGAGGATAATTGAGGGAGGAGTCGATTTTTTAAAATTGACTGGATTAGCTATTTTTGGCGCTCAAATCAAGAGCTTTTTAGGGCAAAATTCCCAATTTACAACGTTTATTGACTTTTGGTTTTACCACAAGTGTAAGAGTAAATGAATTTCACCTTAATATTGAGGAGAGATCGATTTGGAAAATCGTATTTCCCTTTTCTACTCGTATGCGCCTCCGATTATAAAAATTGCCGGCCGCTTGTCATTTGACGAGGATTTGTCTGAGCTTTCCAAACCTTAATAATGACTCTATCTCTGTTTTTTCAGCTTTATTTGTCAAAAAAGAGACGATTCGTTACCTGACTTGAAAAATAGATATATTAATTGCTGAGAGAATTTTGTGTTTGTGCCAACTAGCTCATGTATTTTCAGGACAATACGCATATAGTAAATTTTGGTATTTTGTTAAGTAAAATACTTATTATAAACAACACATTTTCATTTTTGTATGATTTCATCTTGTGTCATTTGGAGAAAAAATCTAGATAAAAATAGGAAGCTTATTCAGATTTTAGGTTGTTCAATATTTACGCTTATATCAATCGAGCCTAATTGACAAACGCGTCACGGTTGGAGAGAGGCATGCAATCTGTCGTTTCAGAATCGTGACCTCATTCCATAGGCAATTGCATTTCCTGATAGGACCGCACTTCAGCCACAATTATGGCCAGTGGTTACTGCAAATACATTAATGGTCTCGTGTTTAAACAACCACGCAAGTCGGGGTAGTATCGGAATCTATTTTGTAATCAGCTCCAGAATTTCAAGATTGATAAGAAACAAATAAAAAAAATAAAACATTGTCTAGTTACGCGGTCATGCGGAAGTATAGAGATTTTACTATGGGGCCGGCGACGCGCGGCCTTGGCTTTGTCTGATCTTGCTTCAAGCAGAGTTCTCGGCAAATGTTTTTTCCTTTTACTCGTTGTTTTATCTCAGGCGTGTTAGTGATTTTTGGGATTTCAGAGGGTCGTGGTTTTGCAATGCAGACTGGAATTAGAACTTCTTACGAAGATTATTTTGATCTCGCATTCATTGACGTTAGTCTCTCCCAACCATCTGGGTTATGCGTTAACACGAGGCCTCGCTGTTTTCAAGGAAAAGGATCCTTGGCTTATATCGGAGTTTGAGATTTGGTTTTTGTTTCAATTTATAATTTTGCTTTAAAAGAAATATGATTCGTCGAAAATTGATTTCGTCTTCTAAAAAAACTATAATTACAGAAAATACAGGTTTTTTTTATCACTATTTTGATACTTTCCACGGTGATCCTCAAGTGATAAATATGATGAACGATTTTTCAATTTTAATTCAAAGCTCACTTTGTTGCTAGCCGGTTTTTTGTCAATGGCACCTAGGGCAGTTGTCATGATGTATTTGTATGCAGGTGAGGAAAAATCTAGTAATCGGTGCAGTTCCTCCGGCGAATTTCGTATATTTGACTGAAACGTTTGAATCTTGCACCCAGTACTTATCGCCAAAATTAGTGTAGTGACGAATTTGAGGATGATTGTGCTTGCAAATTGGTTCAACCAATTCCGTTTGAATTCCAATTTACGTTGTAAGGTTCATTTTTCAAGTCAGCCGGACCAAATAAATTTCTCTTTGTGAGCCTCTCTCCGCCATTCTTGCACGCGCGGATTGATTTTGTCGGAATAGAATTGCGTTTTCGAGTTCAGTTGACATTTCAGCTGATGATTAAATTTATTTACTTCAAGAAATCTTATGAGTATGGATTACCGAGTGTGTTATACAGAACCTTAGGGATGACTTCCGGATATTGAATGATAAAAACACGCGGGATATTAGTTTTAATCATGTAACCCCTATTCAGATAGGCCGATTTATTGGTAGATTTAGAGGATCACGATAGAATGCTCGATTCCGCATTTTGTAATATTCAATCTTCCTATGAGGGTCTTATTGTATAAGTTGGATTCTTGTGTCTTCGAGTTTTTTATCCATGGACGTCATATTTATCATGAAACTCATTTATCGCAAAAATCAATTGAAGATTTTACTTTTTAAATTTATAGTTACCAATTTTTTTTCAAAATTTTTCCAGATATATGATGTATGAATTACGACATTAAATGACATTTTGACGAAGCAAGTTTGTAGAAATAATTTGGAGTTTATTGCGGGCAAGTACGGGCCATACTCATTAAATTTTGAATACAGAAAGTACAAATGAACCTACTTGATATGAGTTCCCGTCATTAAGCTCAATAAGCGTCAAAAATGCGGTTTATGGCGTGAGATGATATATATCACTCTAAAGTTCTATTCCGAATAAGGTAGCTTTTATGAGTTAGATTAATTAAACCTGCCAAATTTCTCAATGTATTCAAAACGGAAATTATTCTTTGATCGAAGAGTGCATTTTCTCTGTTGCAAAATCGTAGATTTCATTGATCAATAAATTGTCGCGGATTTCTTCTGCTCAAAATACAAATTGGTTCAAGAAAGATATGTCTGCTATCTGTAGGTACGCGGACAAGGTTCGAGCTTTTTAAAAGCCATTACTGGACCAACGAGTTAATGATACTCATTTACCTGCAAATTTGTCCTAACTGTTCCAATCACTTTTTTGTTCTGATGAAATTGGAGAATTTCGCTTTCAACATTCCAACGGTATCAATTCTCACATTTTTTTCATTTGTCATTGGTCACACTTCTCATTTGCGACGACGTCCGTTTTTAGGCAAGCGCAAATATACAAGAAAATTGATTATTTATACGATCAATTGCTGGATCTATTTGTACTATTACGGAAGTCCTTGTGATTATTCATTTTAGTTAGCAGACTTCAGAGGTTATTCAGAACAGACTTCTGACAACATTGTGTGAAGAATATTTATTATCATAAAGTTACTTTTATTAGTTCTCGGGAAGTCATTTAAAGTAAACGATTTAGCCTTCGCGCAGGATGAAATGTTTAGGGGTAGCAGCGAGTGTGGATGGAGTCAATTTAACTTAGCGCAAAAGGGGTAATTAGTTGATTTATTTTTTTTAGTGCTCTTATCGTTAGTGACCAGATTATGTAGTTTCAGTCATTAAAATCATTTTTTTATCTGTTTTAGAAAGATTGTGTCTCGATTTTATTTTTGAATTCGAAATTTTCTAAAAAGTCAAGCTTTAAAAATTTCACGGCATTTTGGTCGTCCAAATTTGTTCGATTTTGTTTGTGAAATCTGTAATAACGAAGAAAAAATAGCACTTTAACTTGTTTCAATGATGGTCTACATAGTTTCTGACCGCTGTTAAAATCTTAAAATGTTTATTTGTAATCTTTTGTCGATTTTTAGACAATATTATGAAAATTTTCACATCAGCCAATTTATTAGTGGTTTTTTGAAATCTCTATAAAAATCAGGCCGGATATTTCTAGGGATCTTTTTAACCTTTTTGGTACTAAAATTTTTAGCAAATAACCATATATTTCAATGTTGATTAGAAGTGATAACTTTTCTGTTAATTTAGCTTATCTTCTTAGCCATCCTGTTCAACTGAAAGTTTAAATTATTAATACAACTAGTATATACGACTGCGTCTCTGTTTCGGATGAGATGAATGTGGTAGTTAGTTAGTGAGCTGGCTATATCGAGAATCCTACCTATGGCCGTCGAAATTATCACTACGTCACAAGATACAAGATGACCAATGAATCTGGATTACCGGAAGGACGATGAAATCACTGGATTCTCTATTTGTGACGTAGTGTAAAATCGACGCATAGCGGATTTTGATATATTCTGTCCTAAATAATCATAATTAGAGTGCGAGGAGGACGACTTGTAAGGGATGGGAGTTGTGGTTTTTCATCTCTTTTTTGCGTAGTTTAAGCAAAGATAGGGGAAAATGAGGGATGGGATAAATCCTGTCCAGGGGGATGATCCCTTTACAGCCTGCGCAGGAAGTCACATTTTTTTCGAGTTCGTGTTATTTACTTTTTGTGAAACGATGTTTGCTGAGTCCTGGCATTCTTTTGTGCAGGACTCGAGTTTGGCGTGCTCCTGTTTTCTATTTTGTAGGAACTCCATGATTGCGCGAGCTCCTGCATTCATTTTGTGCAGGATCTCGAAGTTTGGCGAATTCGCCTGCTCACAAAAGGCATCAACTTGAAGAAGTTTCTACCTGCAATGCATGAAATAAAATAATGGATTTTAGCATAAACGTGCGTTATCTTTATGTAGCTTGAAAATATTGCAGCCATGAAAAAAAGACAAAAATGTTTAGAAGTTTTTTGTGAAAATCATCGTTTAAATTTTTTTATTATACTGTAATATGAAAAAGTCTGTATAGATATATTAATTTTGGTTATGAATTGGGATTATTTGGATTCCTACGCTGTTCTTCTTGTTGCAAATATATCTATTAGGACATCGATTTCATTACCAAATGAAATCTCTTTTTTATACCTGTACACAACGAGAAAGTATAAATTCTAAAATATAATTAGATTATCTCTGGAAACCATTAATTCATTCTAAACATGTCATCAGGATCTTACTGCACAATTCAATTACTCAATAGAACAATTAAATAATTTTATTGAGCTGGAATATTTGAAATAGTAAATAAAATGGCCAAATCAAACAGAAAAAATACACACAGAATCGATATAGTCTCAAATTACATTGGACGTCCTTTGAACTATTCGAAGTAGAGATTAAATTATGTGGTGTATATTTTAGGCGAAGTATACAATAAAAACTATCTTAACCTTAGTAGATGAGCAATAAAAAGTATCCGCAGCACCAGAGCCCAATTTGGTTTACTACTTGAACGTTGCATTTATACAGAAAGCTTAGGGAAAGTCTACAGTACTTGTCTGGTCGGATTTAAGAAGAGATCGGACTGAACAAATTTTCAGTTATTTTATAAAATGTTTTTCTTCTGAAAGAATTGAACAAATAAGTTGATAGATCTTTTTATTTCAATTGTATAAAAATATATTTTTATCGGCGTTAAGAAATTTTTAATCCGATTTTGTGAATTTATGGATATTCGGAGAACTTTGAATTGCTGTTTCCGAACAAAACGAGGATACAAAAATGCATTGTCACTTGGGCGTTTTAGCGCGTATCATTAAGATGTACAATCCAGATTTTAGGATATATATATGCAAGTCAAAACTGCCAGGGACGGCAGTATTATTTTCTCCGAGGCACTCAAATAGCAAAAACAGTTTTTTTGACTCATTAAGCGCCGGAATGAATTTTTATGAGTAAACCTGAACTTGAGGTTCTGCCCGTTCTGCGTGGTCAAAAGCAATAAAAGTATTCTCTATTTTTCAACGATCGAAGAAGAGGAGTTAGGCTTTTGAAGTGAATGTGCAGTTTTTGAAAGTCGTTCTGATTGGTCGGCCAATTCAGGGTTTGAAATTTGTTTTGTGAAAGCAGACTTAATGTTTAATTATTCCCGTTAACTGATATTAATTGGGTGCTAGTTTCTAAAGTATCATTAAGAGCGACGCTTGAAACCCAGTTTTTGGGACACTTAAAATGAACCGTACTCCTTTTAAAGCAGGTATGGATTATCAATTCTCATAAGGAAGTTGCAAGGTATTTATTTCATCGGACATATTTATATTCCTAAGAATTTTAATTTTTTGTTCTAGAAAAATATATGGAAAGGCAGGACATACAATTCGGTGATACATGTCACGTTGTCTTCAACAAGTTACAATTTTTGCGGAACGATGACAGATATTTTGGCCCACGTCAAGGTTTTGTCCGCTACGGATTTAATTTTACATGAATCAATAGTGCTTTATATAATAAATCCAAATTTTGATGGAAAATCATGATTTAGTGAACAAAAATGTTTCTTTCACTATAATAAGCAGATTATTACACTTTTTTCTAATCATTTTCAAGTTAGTATAGATTAATAAAGTACACGTTATTTCACGCGGTACTTGAATTAAAAATTCGATATTATCATCTTCTCTCCTTCAAGAAAATAATGCATGCTAAAAAACGTTCAATAAAAGAATGGGTATTAATCTGAAATTTGTAGTTTTATGTAATAGTTACAAATATTTTTTCCGGAGTAAAACATAGGAGAAAAAATCTATAAATCAACCCATAATATGGACTCTCCACACCATCTCGAACAATTCATATTACTTTTGGGACCGAATCGACAAATTCTTTATATGTCATTGAAAGAACAGATTCTAGCGTCCTCGATTTTTACGCTTTTTGGATTTCTACGTAGTTGAGCAAACAAGGGGTGGATCGTGCTCCGCAATATGTGCGATTAATTTACGAAGAATCTGAAAAAATATTGATTTTTTCCTAGATTGAAATATTATCAGAATCAGAGGCACTACTCGCAGTGTGGCCAGACGATAAATACAATTATCTCTTGTTCTGAGTGACATTGTAGATCATAATCTCTCTCATTCACACTAGTACTTCGTGGCATACTATTTTGTGTGTTTGGCTGTATGTGGACCTCTCTTAGTTTATGCAAGTCTGCTAGATATCGTCCTGATTTGGAGTCTCTGACAGCATAATAATTGTACGTGTGATACTGACAGACTGTTAGAATAAATAATTTAAGAAAAAGATGGGTGAAAGTTTATTACTGGCTCTAGGGTGAACTATTCTCGTTTATTGAGACCAATTACCAAACTGATGTTTGTGAGTGATTAGTTTTTTTTTCTTTAGTTTTTGATGTTTACTGACGACTATATACTTTATAGACGATGATTCATATCTGGCTAGGACGCGATGGCAAGTACGGCATAGTAAGAACCAAGCTCCTATATATAACTGTTTCATTTCGTTATCGAAGACGGCATGTATGGATCTTTCATCCTCGTGCTCGACTATATAGCGAAGCATATCATTTTGGTAATAATCAGTGTATAATTCCGAGCGGCTTCTTCACTCAAAGAATTGCGTAGAGTATTCCTTTCGATATGAAATGTAAATCTTGTAGACATTATAAATCATTAGTGCAACTACAACTATATATCGGATCTTATCTTTGAATGTATCTGAAAATTATGTTCAAGCACTAGTGCATATAACTTAAAATATGCTCTCTCACAAAACGGTATGTAGTTTTTTTCTGTTTGTTAGTGTTTTACAATACTACTCTATTTATTTTGTGGTAAATGTGTTGACTTTCGCACATGTGCAGGAGGCGTGTGGAGAAAGGTGTACTAGTTATAGATTAATGTTTTTCGCTAAAAACCACATCGTATACTTTTTTTGATATTTTTAATACTATAGCGTTCCTTTATCTATTATTCATCGCTCGACGTGCGTTTCTCAGGGACAGTTGCAATGTGTCTACATACTAACTTAGCGATCTAGTGAAAGCGCAAGTCTTAGTCAATAGTGATATAAACTTTGCGTTAAAATTTCAAAATTGCATTCTTAGAAGTAAGGGTCATATCTGTGGTGGATTTTCTAATATAAGACTTTACTATTTTGATATCGCGTTAAAATCTTATCTTAGGTGTAGAATAATTATAATTCTCGTATTGAAACCAATGAAAATTATACGAAAAATTTTTTGATGTAGTAGGGTGTTTTGTGCTTTCAAATAACGATTTGGGTTTTTTCATATAATTAAATACACTAATGACCTCATCTCTCTCTTCGCACAAGATTTATTACACTCGCGGATAAGTATGGATATCGGTGTTAACTAACCTGTCGTTGGTATATGCTCAAATGCAAAATATTGTGGAACAAATTATTTTATGTATATCAATTGTTCCATACGATGTATAAAAATTCCACTTCCTCAGGCTCAAACAATACTATCACTCTCATTAATGAGATTGTATTTCTATCGAATATAATACTGCTATTGTGGGTGCCAGTTCTGCCACGCAGATACCGACATTTAGCGTTCTATGTGTCTCTAATAGTATATAACGCAGAATGAGTAGTTTATCATAATTCTCTATGAAGTGTGATAAGCCGACATCTATTCTTCTTTGTCGTGATATCCTCATTTATTGCGCGGTTATATATGACACTTGTGCCACTCCGGGAAACTCTCTGCTTGTAGAGATTCGTGATTGTGACTCTGTTGAATGTTTACCGTCCTAGAAAATACCTCTATGATTCTACAAGTTATATTATCGCTTATATTCGTACGGAATCCAATCATATCGCCGCCTGATTAGTCTCGGAAAACGCAGTGTGAGTCTCTATCGACATTGGAATGTTGTGTTTTTTTTAGGGTTGGCGGATTAGTTTATCACAGAACGGTGTTGTGTGGTGTAGATGGAGCGCGAGTATACTCAAAGGGATATCGGAATGAGAACTCAGCCGTAGAACTCTGTCCGCGACGAAGGTTAAAGTATTTCTTTTCATACTTTTTATGATTTGTCTAAAGCGTCAGGTACCTACTATTTTCTTCCTCATATTTGTATATCTCTCAAAATGTATGCTAGCTTTAATAGTTAAAAATATTTTATTTGAATATATATCAATCTCAATTTTATTTTAGATAGTGTCTTCGGTTTGTATTGTAGTGGTGGTGATATTCTGATTTATTTTTTATACTATAGTGCAAGTTATATAGGTGCCAATAATCCCAAAGGCAATTAATTATACTAAAGTATTCAATTATAGATGAGATCAAGACGAGCTTGATCTTCCATCTGTCGCTCAACAGTCGAGCGTCCTATTAATCATAGTAGTCTGGTATTATTAATAATTTGAAATTATACATTGGTGTCTATTGTGTTCGAAGAAACTATACTCGGGAATTATGCCAAGATGCTTTATTTGGTGAGCTATTTTTGATTCCGACATTTCAAAAGACTATTTTTCTACATTTTATCGTGATTGCGATCATTCATCGATCAAAAGTGAGTTCGCTAGATTTCGTAGGTCATTCAAACATATGGATTCGCGTTTTGATCGCGTATGCTATGGATATGCTATTCAATCGATCTTGTTTTCTTCAAATCTTTCGTGTGTTTTCTCTGATTGTGTCTGTTGACATTCTAGATATTCTTCGTTAAAACCATTTATATATGTCGTGTAATTTTTCTCGTTAGTTATAGAACGAGCATTTTTTTGAAAGTATACATAGATCTCTGCAATGTGGTATTTGTTATTTGTATTTTCTCGCTGAACTACTCGTCGTAGACCATGTGTCTCATCAGGGCTTCGTGCCCGTTGATACCTCTCTGCGTAGTGGCGTGTGTAATTCAAGTATCGTATAGTATAATATTTTTACTGTATATTACTTAGTGCTTTGCTAAAAAATGGTCTTTGACAGCGTAATGAATTTCTAACAGTGTTCAAGCTCTTGCCGGTCAGCGAATATTGCATCTATAAAGAGTTTTAGGATATTGTAGTGTCTCGTAGTTGTGGAATTGCTGGGGAAGGTGGATAGTAGTCCGCTATACATCCAACCGTTTATATTTTCTGAATTTGCTTTTGCTAGGTTCGGAGCTAGAAAGGTATGGCATCATATTATGCGGGCGATAGAAAATATAATGCAGAAAAAAACAAATACTCAATGTGGTGCTAAAGAAACCTTATCTGTCTAAAGGCTCTCAACGTGCATATTATATTTTCTTTGATTTCTTGTTATGAAATGTGGCTGCGATAATGCTAGATGAGCGAAATCTCACCGTGCGTACTTAAAAAACCGTAAAAATATGTTCTCATTCACAAAGTTGTTATTCTCGCGTCATTTTGCTTTAATGAATAAACCAAAAATATTTGTGGAAGTACCACGTCTTCGAATAGTAAATGCGCCGGCCTTGTTGTAAAAAAAACTCTTCGGTTTAGGCGGTTAAATGAAATTCAACAAATATGTTAAGGCTTGGTTAACTTGTGTTTCATTGAAAACAGATCATTTAGGAAATGTAGATAATTTTTCGGATCTATGTGCAAAGCTCGTGAAAATATTTCTCTGCTTGGTTGTTTATAAGTAAATCAAGGTTCATATTGGATGTAGATATTTAGGATTTGCATTCAGCAGAATAAGAGATAAACTCTCTATCTTTTGTGTTCGTTTTTTATTCTAAATGTTTCACGCTACGCACTGATAGAGTACATATACTATCTCTCTATGGATATATTCTCCGCACTCTCAATTCTTTAATTGTCATACAAGTTATGTGGGATTATTTGTGATTTGTCATCTCTCGTTCTTCCTGTTGCTCATCGGGCTAGATTCAAGAAAATAAATACGTTAGCAATATTTTTCTCAAAGCTGGGGTTCTCATTTAACCTCTACTCGGCCATACTATCTTTACTAAATGTACCTCGCGATTCGGTTTAGAAGCTCAAAACCCAAGTCGTGTTCTCGAGGCGCGCATCGACGTACTCGTTAGGAATCTCTCTACAATACCTTCAAAGAAAGATTAATATAATTACAAGTAATTCGTTTCGCAGGTATTTCTTAGATTCTTTGAAGTTGGCAAAATCAGCGTGTGTAGAATCTCGAAATATAATAGTATTATGTCTTCGATATTACATGACGTGCTTAAATTTCTAATCATCTCTCTCTATTCATCAGCCTCAAGATTGTAAAACGGGGATGTGTTCTCAAAACTATATCAGCTTTATTAAAAGTCATCCTTTTCTGCTGATCTCATTAATATTTTTCGGCGCAGTCTGAAGACTGACGATACCAGACGAGCGAAATATCACATAGAGTGATAAATTAGATTGAATATGGTGAGATTTCCAGTGATGCAAAATCAGACAAACCTCTCGTAATATTGCTCGATTTCTCGGCGTTGTTGTGTACTTATCACTAATGAACTTTCTCTCTTATTTAGCATTTCTCTGTCCTCGCGTTATAATCCACCTACTTCAAGTTCTTTTGTTACGAAGGAGATATCTCGGTCTCAGGTCTATTCTTAAAACCGTATGTTATACGTGAAAATCTCTCAGCGGTCCTGAGCAGAGTGACTTAGTCACAGGCCAATGGTTGTGGTTATTATTGCGCGCTGGGTTCATAACAATATTTTATTTTTTGGAACTGGATCATAAATATGTTTTAATTTTAGTTTCAAATATAGCAATTCGCATGTAATGCAGGGAATGGACTCTAACAACCGATTGCTTACGCTAACAAATACCTACCATAAACATTAGTCATATAATAAAAAAGCTTCGCAAGGGTTAGATTTGTAAGAGGTTTGAAAGATGAATATCATAAACATGTCTTAAATCTATATGCACTTCTCTATATAGTGTCTTGTATTACAACAAAAATAGTACTCCAATAATTTATCATAATACAACGCTCGCGCTCGAGAGCGTCAGCTTCTCGAAACGCAAGCAAGACGTAATACTGTGTCAAATTCATTACTAAAAAATTTATTCACCTTTTGCTATGACGTTTGAGGATGGGTACTATTCATCTATAGTTCATTATGTTGAGAGATCTGTCCTTATATATCTGGAATCTTTCATATTACACTATTAATTCGACATTCTTTTGTCAGTTCTCTCGTGTTTCGAATTATATATTTTAGCATAAAAAACTTCACATATCATGGTTATGTCAATATTATAAAATAGACGACATAGATCAACTAACGTGAAAGTCTCATTTTTTTAAGCTACCTGCTTATAATTTGTTTTTTGGTACATTCTCAGAATCCTAGTCGTTACCCTCCATATTTGTTCCCCCATTGGTAGATGATCTTTCGATTCACCAAGATTTTCTCTCCTCTCAAAAAATTATTTACATGACATAGTAGATAATTCACAATCATTAGGCTAGCTCACTTTAATCAAATAGAGTCTCATGGAGAATTAGACATCTGCGCTTTTAGAAATGAAGATGTAAACTGTGTTCTATTTGATATCGATAAAATTAACGACCGTCGGAATAAACTAGATATTGATAACGAAATTTACTTACATTTGCATAGAAGATCTCTGATTTTTGATGTCTTTTTGATTTAGTGTATTTATATGAGCACTATAAAATTAAGCAGTCGGAGCACGAAATATAAAAGGATGGTTTTATTATGTTTATTTTATTTTATATTTCTTCGCTGAAAATATGAGTTCAAATTCGGCCGATACTGCCGATTTAGACATCGTGATATATTTTGATTTCTATGTCAAACTGCTTTGTGTTTGAAAATTAATTTGTTAGTCTTCGACTTATCTGGACTCCAATATAGGAAAATACTCAAAATGAATTTCTGGGATGGGTTCTATCAACAGAATGTAGACGCAGAAACTACAAAAAGTAAATATTAGTTATTCTAGATCTCTAATAGTTTAAAATAATTTTCCTTTGTATAATGATTATTCGGAATATGTTTGTGTTATTGTTGTTATGTTAGTCTGAATATTTTGCCCCGATACGACGCCGCCTGGAAATCTTCTGGGTATTTATGCATTGTCTCGACCGACAATGACTGATAATCTGGATTCTCATTCTCAAGTTTCTCGCAATAATAGATCTTGATTGATAAATAAATATTTATGTATCAGAACAATTAATTTTACTTTTTTTTATTAACCCAAAATCAGATTTTTTAACTATAGAACATTTTATCTCTCTCAATTTTTAGCTACTAAAATAAACGATATATAGTTTATTACCTGACAATTTTACCAATAAAATCATTAGATATAGACGATTCTTCCCTTTGGACGTTATAGCGCTAGTGATACTGGATCTCTCTTTTTTATAGGCCTTTACTTTTTGACTTACTCTCGAGAATCGAGCAATTCTTTATCGCGATATTGTTTCTTTTCAGACAGATGATCATATCATGCAAATTAAGTTTGATATATTGAGTATTCTCAGGCGCGGTGAGATTCTATATTGTTAGACGGAACCATCTGGCGCATTTATCTATGGTGTGTTATATGATTTGTCTTTTTCTTGTCTTCTCGCCTCCTTCGTTGTGCTGTGGTTGAGAAGAGTATTTTTCTTAAGAACTAAGCTTTTGAAACATTTGATCTCCCATTAGAATGTTATCAGCGCCTTTGTATTTATCTGGTGTAAATTTGCTATAATATAATCTCGAACAATACGTGTATAGAGATAAACCAGTGCTGGGATGCATTATCTTTACATGACTCTGCTTACTTCTTATTCAGAGACTATGCAGAAACTTAGATGTGATTCTCTGGAAAATTATGTTATGAAAAAACTCTATGGGTGTATCCATTTAGGTGTGCTTATTAGTGTTTGTGTATAGTGTATGTGTAAAGTATAAATTAAGTTTATTGTGTATATTATAGTCTGATTTTCTATACAAATAACACTCTCCCTGATTCTATTGTGAGAGGAAATAGATTTTTTTGAAAATTCGTGTTTGTGTTCTGAAACAAGAAAGATATCGATATAGTTTCCGCTCGCTCTTAGGTTACGGTGTTTTATTTTGCGCTAGATAGTATCTCTCGGAAAATATATGGAATCAATGTCTCTAGCTAATTAATGCTTAACTACTTTGTCTAGATCTAATGCTAATTTGTATTTCTTGTGACTCTTCTATGGCTTTAGTGTTAGATTCGTCCCTCTCAACTTGAGGTCCTTCTTGCGCGGTTTATCGGCTCTGTATGTCGTATCCTCTTGTACAATTTGACAATTATTGTAGTTAGCACCTATAGGAGACTTTACTTATTCGTGTTTTGCGTGCCGATTTTGGATACTATTTTTCACATTGAATGAAATCATATCTAATCCTTTTTCGGCCTTCGGTTATTTATAGGCTCATTTTTCACCATTTAAAGAAGAATAAAAATAGGGTTATGTTAGTTGATAGTTTTTTTAAAGTTAAGATTGTGCGTTTCTTGTAGAGACATGATAATTGTTTCAAGATAAACTGTATTCTCACGCTCTATGCACCACTGTGACTCCTTTTTTCTAATTTTGGGCGTTTCTGTGATCATTGGGTCAAATTTTGGGGACGATTTCGATAATAATCAATAACTGTGCTGTAAAAACTTGCGTTGACACGCTAAATAAAATTGGAGTTTTTGTATGTCAGATAAGCGCGGAAGTTGTATACAAAAGTTCGTTGTTGTTTGTGAAATTCACAATTTCTGCAAATTATATTCTGTATGTTTAGTCTTAGCGGTCATGTGCGGATATTTAATAAGTTCATATATCTTTTTGAAAAGGCTGATAGTTTGTCGGTTTTTGAGAAATGATATTTTTTTGAAGCAAATCATAAATGCAAGATTAACTGTTGTTTGATCTCCAGCACCTCTTGAACTTTTTTTATAATGTGTGTGATCCGGTACTTTCTAATCAGTGAGATCCATCCACGATAAACGTAGTATTTTTTGACAAATTTAACATTTTTTAGCGATTCCGAAATTTGCCCTAGGGATCAACTTTACAGGTCCTGTGGACTCTGTAGACGAATTTTATACAAAACCAAATCTGTCCTGTAAATAACTTGCGTAGTTAACGCTGAAACAAAATTTAAATTTTTGTATGTCACATAACAAGCCAGAGAAACGGAGCAAGAAAATTCGGGGTTTTTTTCTCTTGAATTCACATTTCTTTAATTATCCATCGTGATTCAGCTCTCTAGGCGTCATCTGCGAATAATTGTAATTACGTCAATTAATGGAGCATTTTATAAAAGTGCGTGTTTGACTTTTTTTAGTTTTTACTGAAATTGAGTTGGTTTCAGCAAATCATTAATTCGAGATTTTACTGTTTTTGCCTCTGACTTCCTGCGAATCTGCTTTTTTTTATTTTTGGTTTGATTTTAGTGATCAGTGGTGGGATTCAATCCTCCCCTAAACAAGTTTCGACAAAAATTTAACATTTTTAGTACTCCGAAATTTGGCCCTTGGGGAAATAAATACATCAGTCTGTGATGGATCTGGAGACGATTCGATAAATTTCAAATGTGCTCTAGTAGAACTTGCGGAGATGAACCTAACATTGAGTTTTTTATGTCACATTACTAAAAAACGTGGGCCGAGTATTGGGTTTTTTGTTTGCAAATTCACAATCTCTAAACTTCGTCATTCGGGGATTCGCTCTCTAGCATTATCTGGGATATTTCAAACTGAAAACAGGTCCTTCGTGGTTTTGAAGATTGATGTTTTTTTTGCATAGTTTTTGGATCAATTGAGCTTTTTTCTGACATAAAAACAATTTCAGGATTTATGTTTTTGCTCACTAGCAGCCAACTGTGAATATTTTCTAATTTAAGATCAATTTTCGTGTATCGGTGGGAGTTTATTCTTCCGTGACGCATTTTTAAGCAAAAGTTGACAATTTATGATCCGACTTTTTGACCAGGGGAAATCAACTTGCAGCCTTGAGACCTTGGAGACCAGAATTTTTGAAATAAAATCCAAAAATTGTACTGTGGACTTGCGCAGATCACGCTGTAAACAACAATTAAAGGTTTTGGATGTGAAATCAGCGCAAAACGGGCAAATATAATTCGGAGTATTTTAATACTCGTTTATTAAAATTCAACTATTATGTGATCCGAAAAATGAATGTAGTGTGTGAGAGGAATTATTTCGCGATAGGCTATATTTCATGTGACGTTTAATAGACGCACACTCACTTCTAAAGAGCTTTAGCAGACGTCAGGATCTATATTCTCTCTTCAGAAGAAAATAACTCAGAATAAGTAAAAATATTCATAAAAATATAGCGCGAACTGTGGACTGTTTCGAATATACGTTTTCTTATATATATTGATCTGTTCAACCATTACCTCTATATACTGCCATTATTATAAGTCTTCTGGCCTTTCATTGGTCAAAATATCTGGTAATGAAGTAGATCTCAATAGAGCTGTTCTCTCAGATAGATCGTTATTTGCCGGATCTATAAAAACCTATTTTCTAGTGTAAATATAATATAAAATTTAATTGACTCGTGTTGTAATTTTTTATAATGTTGTGATACTATTCTTAGTAGTTTGTGCTTAAGCATTATTAGATTGTATTGTTGAGTGGATATATATTTAAGATTCAAGTTAACTTTATGAATGAGATGATATGACTACTCTTAAAGTTGAGAGAAATTAGCTCGTCTATGCTATTCTCCCTCTCTAAGAGACGCATTCCAGAGTCTTACTCCAGATATACATTATGATTATACATGATAGCATATCTATAAGGAGAAGACTGTATATACACTCTATATGTGTCGGATTGCTATTTACGCTTATTGCTCTGTATCTAGTAGTGCTCTGTGTGAGTGTGATGTTACGTTGGTGGCTACGCTTCTATACCATAAGCTAGATTATTTAGGAGATTAGTTGGTGTCTTCTACGACAATTCAATCCGGACCTGAGTAAATTCTCTGGCTACGCATTCTTAACAAAAGGTGATAAGGGGATATAGGGCTCTCACTCTGAAAGAATCATTCTTTTGCGTATATCTTATGAAATAAAGCTACCTTGTGTGGTCGACACATTGAGTAAGGCTCCAATCATTTTAAGCTGGAAGATTGTTTCTATCTTATCCTTGCATTATTTAAACTTAGGAGAAGTTTACAAAATAATTTTACTCAATTTGTATTCAAAAACATGGTTAGCATCGTTACCATCTATCTCAGTGGTACTGAAAAAATTGAGATTTAGTTTTTAATGTTGAAAAAACCAAATCGTTTATGTTTTGAAAGCACAAAACAACCCTAATAACATCAAAAAAATTTTCGAAATTTTCTGTTTTCGATTTTTTCTAAGTATTTCTTTCAAAAGTATGTTAAAGACACGTGACCTTTAAATATTCATTTTGAATGTGAGGTCGATATTGAAAAACATCGCTTCCCTTGAGTTTTTGTTTAGTTCAGGCAACGTTTTGCAAAAATTTGAGCGATGAAAAATGAATCGATGAAAAATGTCAAAAAAAACATTGGTTTATTCTAAAATAAATATAGCACCTTTTCCGTTTCGATCAGGTTATCTTGTAAAAGTTTTGTATCTAAGAGTGTAAAAATACAAAAAAAATTGACATATTTTTTTGGCAAGTTAAAGGCTAGTTCTACAAATTTGCTAATCTAAATAGTATCCGAAAAGCTTTGTTTGGCTTATTTTTAATCGAGAATATGTCAATTTAGGAACCACCATACCGTATGGTAAGCTCGATTCGAATGATGCTGAATGCGTAGATATGATTGGCTGAGGTGAAGTATCTCCTGCTTTAGCTTACTGTATAAGTTTCAGCCGACTGCATCTTTCCCGCCAAATTCACTCGTAAAGTCGTTCTAGAATTAAAATCAAAAAATAAAGAAAAAACGAACTTTCCCAACTAGTTGGTATGGTCCTTACGGTATGGTCCAACTAGTTGGAAAAGTCCTTTTTTTCTTAATTATTTAATTTTAATTCTAGAACGACTTTACTAGACGAATCGAGTTTCTGACTGCAGACAAGGTGTTGATCTATAGTTCAACCCTGATCAGGGAAATTGATCATCGCGAAAAAGTTTTCGATTACGCTCGGCTATCTATTTGGCCTTTAAATTTTATGGAAAACAATTTTTTTGACGGTTTAACCCTTGTGAGCACAGATCCACAATTGTGGCTCAAGCATACCTAAAATCATCCAAAAAAGGCGAAAAACGGGATCGTAGAATCTTTTCTTTCAAATACATTATAAAGAATTTCGATTCGGTCCCAAAAAAATAATTGAATTTTTTTCGAATGTTTGATTCCAGTATTATGGGGAGTTGATTTATTAGGATTTTTCGCCTATGTTTTACTTCCGGAAAAAATATTTTGGAACTAGACATAAAATACAAATGTAAGATTAGCCAGTTTTTAGGAAAGTGTTTTTTGCATGCATATTTTTAAGGGAAGTGAAATTTCTGAATTTTTAACTTCAAGTATCCCGTGAAAAAATTTGTACTTCATTACCATATTAACTTGAAAATGATAGAAAGAAGTGTAATAATCTGCTTTTAAAGTGAAAAAGAAACATTTTTTGTCAATAATCATGATTTTTCCATCAAAATTTTTGATTTATTTATAAATAACTATTGATTCATGTAAAATAAATCGAATCGGACAAAACTTTGACGTGGGCCAGATACTTGTGCATCGTCTCCGACAAAAATGTAACTTGTGAAGACAACTGTGACAGTGTATCACGCGATATGATGTGCCTTGCTTTTCTCACTATATTTTCTAGAACAAAAAATTAAAATTCTAGAATATAAAATGTCGGATGGAAAAATATTACCTTTCA
>SCLH01000139.1:223059-242209 GCA_004367855.1 Oikopleura vanhoeffeni
GGCCTGATTTTTTATAGAGATTTCAAAAAACCACTAATAAAAATTTTTGGGCTTGATTTGTGGAAAATTTTCATAATATTTCTATAAAAGTCGACAAAAAATGACAAATAAACATTTTAAGATTTTTTAAACAGCGGTCAGAATTTTGGACGAAAAATGCGTGAAATTTTTTAAAGCTTTGAACTTGTTAGAAAATTTTACGAATTCAAAAATAAAAGTTCGAACACAAATCTTTCCTAAAATAGATAAAAAATGATTTTAATGAGCTGAACTACATTAATTCTGGTTCAGCTAACGATAATAAGCACAAAAAAATAAATCAACTAATTATTTTCGTAAGTTAAATTGACTCCAATCTGCCACATCGCTGCTACCCCCTTAAACATTTCCAGTTCATCGCAAGGTCAAATCGTTACTTTAAATGACTTCCCGGAGAACTAATCAAAAGTACTTTTATTTGATAATTAAATATTTTCCAAATATCGTTGTTCATGTAAGTTCTGGTTTTCTGAATAACTCTGAATTTCTAATCTAATTGAAAATTACAAGGACTGTCCGTAAATAGTACAAATGATGATCCAGCAATTTGATCGGTATAATATATCAATTTTCTGTATTATTTTGGCTGCCTTTAAAAACGGAGTCGATGCCGCAAATGATGAAGTTTGTACCAATGTAACAAATTGCAAAAAAATTGGTGAAATTGATAACCGTGTGGAATTGTTGGAAAGCCAAATTCACCAATTTCTATCAGAACAAAAAAGTGATTGCGAACATGTAGGACAAATTGCAGGTAAATTGAGTATCATTTAACTCTTGGTGCCATTATGGCTTTTTAAAAAGCTCAACTTTGTCCGCGGTCTACAGATAGCAGACATATCTTCTTTTGAACAATTTTTGTTATTTTGAGCAGAAGAAATCCGCGACAATTTATTGATCAATGAAATTCTACGAATTTTTGGCACAGGAGAAATATGCACTTCTTTCTGATCAAAGAGATAATTCTCGTGTTTGAATAGATTGAGAAATTTGGCAGGGTTTAATTAATCTTAACTCATAAAAGTACCTTTATTCGGAATATGGATACTTTTATGAGTGATATTATATTCATCTCACGCGTAAACCGCCATTTTTGGACGCTTATTTGAGCTTTAATGACGGGGAAATCATATCAAGTAGTTCATTTTGTACTTTTTTGTGATCAAGAATTTAATTGATTTGATGGGCCCCGTATTCTTGCCCCGCAATAATACTCCAATTTATTTCTTAAACTTGCTTCTTCAAAATTGTCATTTTATGTGTCGTATTCATACTATCATATATTCTGGAAAAATTTTGAAAAAAAATTGGTAACTATAAAAATTTAAAATGTAAAATCTTCAATTGATTTTTTTGTCTTGATAAATTGAGTTTCATGATAAATTATGACGTCCATGGATAAAAATCTCGAAGACACAATGATCCAACTTATACAACTTACAGACCCTCATAGGACAGATTTGGAATATTTAAAAAATGCGGAATCTGAGCATTTTATCGGTTGATTCCTCCTAAATCTGACCAATGAAATCGGCCTATTCTGTAATATGGGGTTATGATTGAGAACTAGTATCCCGCGTTGTTTGTATCATTCAAATATTCCGGATCAGTCCTCTAAGGGTCTGTATTACAGACTCTGTAATCCATACTCATAAGATTTCTTGAAGTAAATAAATTTTTTTAATTCATCAGCTGATGTTCATGAACTCGAAAACCAATTCTATCCGACAAAATATGCCGCGACGTGCCAAGAATGGTCGGAGAGGCTTCACAAAAGATGGAATTTATTTGGTCCGGCCTGACTTGAAAATGGAACCCTTAAACGTAAATTGTGAATTCAAAAACGGAATTGGTTGGACAATTTTCAAGCACAATCATCTTCAAATCGGCACTACATCTAATTTTGGCGATAATACTGGGTGCGAAGATTCCGGATGCGGACAACTGTCCTCGGTTTTTTATTTTGTGTTCAGCCGCGTATCAAGGTGTGAAAAGTTAAGCTAAGAGAAAACGGGAAGGGATATTTGAAATTGGAAAGCAGGACTAGAAAGCCACGGTTTGCATTAGTTAGTTCAAGTTAAAAATATTTTCTGAAAATTTTCTGGTTTTTCATGGTAACCATAACTGTTTCAGTCAAAAATTTAGTTACGAAAATTCGCCGGAGGAACTGGCACCGATTATAGATTTATCCCTCACATGCATACAAAACATCATGAACAACTGCTCTGTGGTGCCATTGACAGGAAACCGGCCTAGCAAAACATGAGCTGAATTAAATTGAAAAAATAGTTCAGTCATATTTTATCACTTGTTAGGGATTCTACCGTGGGAAAGTATCAAAATTAGTGATAATAAAAAACTGTATTTTTTCTGTAATTTATAGTTTTTTTAGATGAAGGAAACAATTTTCGACGATCATGATTTCTTTTTTATAAGCAAAATTATAAATTGAGAAAAAGCCAAATCTCAAAACTTTCCGATATAAGCTCAAGGATCCTTGTTTCTTTGAAAAAAGCTGAGGGCCTCGTGTTTAACCGCAGTTAACCAGATGGTTGGTGGGAGTAGTACTTAACTGTCTAATGGAATCGCGAGATCAAAGATAAATGCAGACTGGGACATTTTATATTAACTTTCCATTAGTGAAGATTTATCTTTGATCTCCGCGATTCATTAGACAGTTAATGTACTACTCCCACCAACCATCTGGTTAACTGCGTTAAACACGAGGCCTCGCTTTTTCAAGAAACAAGGATCCTTGAGCTTATATCGGAAAGTTTGAGATTTGGTTGTTTTTTCAATTTATAATTTTGCTTATAAAAAAGAAATCATGATTCGTCGAAAATTGTTCCTTCATCTTAAAATTATATTACAGTTTTTTTATCGGTGATAATTCTNTAAAATGTCCAGTCTGCATTTGTCTAACCGTACGAAGCCTCTGAAATCCCAAAAATCACTAACACCCCCTTGAGATAAAACAACCGAGTAAAAAGGAAGAAAACATTTGCCAGAACTCTGTGCTGAGCAAGATAGACAATAAGCCAATGCCCGCGCCGGCCACTCATAGTTAAATCGTCTATACTTCCCATGACTGAGTACTAGACAATGTTTTATTTTTTTTTATTTGGTTGTTCTTTATCAATCTTGAAATTTGGAGCTTGATTACGAAAATATTATTTCCTGATATCTTTACCCCGACTTGCGTGGTTGTGTTTTAAAACACGGAGACCATTAATGTTTTGAGTAACCCACTGTGCCATTAATTGTGGACTGAATGTGCGTCCTATCATGGAAATGCAATTGCTTATTGGGATGGAAGTTACGATGCTGAAACTACAGGATGTGCATGCTCTCTCTCCAACCTTGACGATGTTTGTCAATTAGGCGTCAATGATATAAGCGTAAGATATTGAACAACCTTAAAATCTGATAAAGTTCCTATTTTTATCTATGATTTTTTCTCCAAATGGGACAGAGATGAAATTTTCAACAGAAAATTGAAAATGTGGTGTTTTATAATAAGTATTTTACTTAACAAAATACCAAAGTTTACTATATCCTAATTGTCTTGAAAATACATTTGAGCTAGTTGGCACAAAAAAAGTTTCTCTGCTATGCAATAATATTATTTTATTTTTTTCAAGTCAGTTATCGAAATCTCTCTTATTGACAAATAAAGCGCTCTGATCATTAAGGGGGTGGTCAGGGTGAGAATTTTTGGTCATTTTTGACTTTGGAACTTAATTGTTGAAAAACTAGAGGTGATAGAGTTACATTATTAACGGTTTTGGAAAGCTCAGACAATTCCTCGTCATAATTGACAATCGGCAATTTTTATGATGTCGGAGTGGCGCTATAGAGTATGAAAGGTTGGGAAAATGACGATTTTTCCAAATCGATCTTCTCCTTCAATATTAAGTGAAATTCATTTACTCTTACACTTGTGGTAAAACCAAAAGTACAATAACGTTGGTAAATTGGGAATTTTGCCCTAAAAAGCTCTTGAGCGCCAAAAATAGCTATCAGTCAGATTTTAAAAAATCGACTCCTCCCTCAATTATTCCAGATTCAAGTGACATGTAGCAATACTTCGTTTAAACACTTTACACAACTTGTTGGAAAAACCTTTATAGTCCACCTTGTTCGTAACAGGGGCACTTTTAAGAAAGTAGTAAAATATTTTTGCTCCAAATATCTAAACCAGAATCTATAGTAAATCGACCTCTTGAATTCATTTTTGAAAGTTTTACCTCGGTATCTACTAGTTTCTGAAGTGAAGTGAAATTACGTATTCATTAATTTTTTATACCTTTAATATTTGAATAAAAAAATTATTTAATTTCATAATTTCCTCACGTAATTTTGTGTTATAACATGTCGTGAATAAAAACCTTTTGATTGTCTTCAAATAAAGTAAGCGATGTTTGCGCCAGTGTAACAGCTTATTTTCACATGACAAAGGTTTGAAGTTACAATAAATGTTCGCATCAAAAATAAACAATTTCTCAGAAACAAATTTTAATAATTTTCAATGAGAAAAAAGTTCAGAGACCGCATATTTACTTAAAAATATTTTACCTGTAAATCACACCATGAATGCATAATCAGCACACAATAAAAGTAAATTTGACGTGACATAACGGACACAACTAGTGTAGATAGCGATTTTTAGTTTTGACCAATGTTTTTTTAATGACAATTACAATACTATTATTAATCTATATCATTGTCTTCCACAGTTTCATAAAGACTCGCCCTGACCACCCCCTTAATTGTCTGAATTGCATTGAAGTATAAAGGTAAAAGGTCATTGACGCTGCGTCAAAAACTTATTATACGATAATGAAACTGTGATAGTTTACATAACCCGCCCAAGATACTGGAATTCTGTCGAACAAAACCCAGTTACACAACTAAATTATGGAGCCGACCATGGTAAATTCAGCTGAGTTTCGTTTCAACTTGGATACTTGGAATGTCGATATATATGTCGATTGATATGTCGATATTTTTGAAATAAATAAAGTATTTACAACGCGTTTAGGTTTATTTCATCTTCATGTGAAGAAATACACTTAAAACCTTCTAACTCTTCTAACGGCTTCGCCAGAACCGGTTTGGGGACTACCTGTGGAATCTCGGAAATTGACCAAAAAATAGATTTTTTTAAAAAAAATTTTAATGAAGAAAAAAAACTCGATCACACCGCTAGCATACATTCGTCTTTTATATATTAAAATAAACACGACATGAAACGATGCTAAACAGTTTGTCATAAAAAAATAGGGTTGGGGTGAGAATAGTAGGGTTCCGCGGGAACCCTGTTCTTCTTGCATCTGACCCTAGTTTTTTTATCACAAAAAGTTTTGTCATGCCCCAAGTGTACACCATAATTTTCAGTGAAGACAAAATATTTTCCTGTGTTTAAAGGATTAGATTGAGGGTTAGGTCCACGGTGAAAAACGATGCAAACTGTTTGTTGGGAAACGCTAGGGTTAGGGTTAAATAATACGGTTGTGTTCCGCAAGAACAAACGACCACATTGATTTAACAATAACCATAGTCTTTTCCGACAAAAGGTTTGCCATGCCATGAGTGTACACAATAATAAAATCCTGCTTGATAAATATTTTAGCTGCAATTTTTTCAATGTTTATTTTTCTGGGACTATGTTTGTGCGTCTTTCTTATCATTTTATTATTTAACTGTAACAAAAAAATGTCTTAAAATGTTCAAAATTTGTTTTTGTGAAAATATGGTTTTTGTTATGAAATTATTTTTTGTTCAAAAAGTTATTTTTTGTTAAAAAACGTTTTTTGTTAAAAAATGTTTTGATTGCTCTTTTTTGTAGAGAATTTGTCACTGAGTTTTCTAACTCCCAGGATTTTTTCTGAATTTTGAATTTTTTTTTAAATGAAATAGGTTTTAGAAAGTTTATAGTTCAGAATTTCAACAAAAACTAAAAATTCACCAGTCATTATTGAGACTTTGGAGACAAAAATCGGAAAAAGTGGTCCATTTGAACCTTAAGCCAGGCTTTGCGGTGAATTTGATGCACAAATTGAAAATTTTATATATTTTCAAGGAGGAAAAGGCATTTGCGTGAGGCTCCCAAATAAGCTGTTTTGACCGCTAGAGACAAAATTTTGACAAAAGGGCTCCATTTGGTGATGTGCATCTATATATAAATGTTGCATTGCGAATAACAAGAAAAAATGATAATGAATGAATGTGGAGTAGGATTTTTAGTGCTTTTTGGGACGCCTACTGAAACTTATTTTCTGGGCGTAGGTTGAACTATCAGATGAGCTGAATAGTACTGGCAACTTTTTTAAGAGTTACCCTACATATTAAAAGAAATGGATGCCTTTCTGATACTAATAAACTGCACTTGAAAACTGCAAAAAAATAGCGTAATTATCGACGCCCACTCTTTTTGTTAAAAACCCCCGGCCATTTTTTTAACTTGATCAATTTATCAAACACTGATAAACACATCCAAAATCTATCTCGGATAAACATTCTGAAAATTCAGAAATTCAAATAGCGTACTAATCAATTACTACTGTGTTGAAATTATTTCTGTACAAAATTGATTTTCCTTATGCGACCCATAACTTATGGGCCATAAGTAATGACCAAAAACGCCCAAAATTTCTGACGCACGCTTTAGATGCGTCACTCAATTTGGGCATGTTTGCCACTATTTAGCCAACATGTTTATATAATTCAAATTTTGAAAACGACTAATCCGATTTAGTTCTTAGATAGCTCAAACTGAAATTAAACAACATCAAAAAAATTGTCCGATTTGGATCATTTTTTATTGTATTATTTACTTTGTGCTCAGTTTGAGCTATCTAAGAACTTAATCGCATGAGTCGTTTTCAAAAGCCGAATTATATAAAAATTTTGGCACAAAAATGCCCAGGAGGCCCCGTAATCGAGTAAGCGATATTCCTTTAACACCTTTTGGGTGATTTGATAGATGTAGGCTGAAAAGAAGAGAAACGGCCTCATGAGTGGCTAGAAGGGGTCTCAGGAGTGTTAGGATTGGCTCCCCCAACCTACATCTTTCAAATCACCCAAAAGGTGTTAAAGGGATATTATGAGTGGGTTCATTCACGTATAAAATTGCTATATAATATAAATTAAGGGCCCTCAGTTGACAGAGCGTTACTATTTGAATGATAAAAACCCCGCGGGATACTAACACCCAATTAAAACCCTGGATTGCAGAATATGCCGATTTTATAGGTCATATTTGGGCAGATCCAACCAATCAAACGCTCGGATTCCACATCCATATACCCTATATAATATAAGCTATATCACCCATCTCAGTAGGTGAGTGGCGCTGCTAAAGCGTAGATCTGACCCACTGGGTCAACGATTTTGATGTGTTTCGCGTCGAATAAGAATAATGGTCCATGGTTGTTAAAATTATTTGAATTTGCCTGAAATTTTAGTTCGAAATAACATGTTAAAAGGTCTCTAAGAAATATGCTTAAATATTTGTTTGAACTTTTAATATGCTTCAAATATTCCCAGTTAATCGCAAAACTCAGATGATCTGAGTCATATCGTTACTTTAAATGACTTTCCGGAGAAGTAATCAAAAGTACTTTTATTTGTTAATCAAATATTTTTCATATATTTTGGTCCATAAATTCTGGATTTATGAAAAATTCTGAACTTCAAATCCAATTGAAAATTAGAAAAAAATTTCCGAAAAAAGTAAAAAATAATGAATCAACAATTTGATTGGTATGATATATCAATATTCTGTATTATTTTGGCTGCCAATAAAAACGAAGTCGATGCCGCAAATGATGAAGTGTTACAAATTGCAAAAAAAGTTTCGAGATTGATAACCGTGTGGAATTGTTGGAAAGCCAAATTTTGCAATTTTTATCAGAACAAAAAAATGATCGCGAACATGTGGGACAAATTGAAGGTAAATTGAATATCATTTAACCCTCTCACTCGTAGAGTAAAAGTGGCTTTAATTTTTTGAAAAAGACCGGAAAAGACAAAAATAATTGAAATAGAAGTTGAAGGTTCAAATCTCCCATAGAGTTTGCGCTTAATTTTTGAAAAATGAAAATATTTTTTTGATGAGCTGTTTGAAATATAATTCATCCTACTTTTTTTTCTGGATTTCTCTGAAATTTTTTTTTATCAGCTTTATCTCATAATTTATTCGTAAAAAACAAGGTCTGAAATGCTCAGTTTTTAGGAATTCGTCATGACTATCTTTAAAAAAATAATAATGTTTCTACTAAATGTAGAAGTTTTTGTATTTCTTTTAGTTTGACAACACAAAAATTGCTCATCAATGAGAAAGCAGAGCGGAAATATAAGGAGCAGACATATTGTTTAATATTAATTCCACCATTCCAGAGGTGAGAATTGTCATTTTATAGACGAACCCGATAAGGTATTTTGAATCGGAGACCAGATTAAGAAATCCAAGGTTTTATTCTATTTTATTTAATTTGCATCTTATGTATTAGAAAAATCGTATAGTATTTCTAGGGAACAGTGTAATTCAACTTGTTATTCCACAACCTTAATTAAGTACTCAAAGTGATAATTATCTAAATATAATCATCCATAAAGTTAAGTCGAGCCATAAAGTGGCTATGGTGGCTCAGGGCCCCTGAGTCAGGGGGATATCAATAGTCGAATGAGTGAGGGGGTTAACCCTTGAATGCAAATTAAAAAATCTACCGAAATCCTAAAGCCTTTTGAGAAGACTCGACTTTGACCCAGTTTTCAGAAAAAATAAGTATCTTTTTTTTGCACAATTTTTGTATATTTTAAAAAATATAATTATCAAACTCGTGCTCTTTTTGAACAATTTAATGATTGATCCAATTTTACAAATTTCGTACACAAAAAGAAGATGCACTTCGTCTGACCAAAGACAAAATTTCCCCTTTGTTAAGAAAAAATGAACATAATAATCACTCCGATAAATTGATTTGCACGATGAATTATTGTTTTTATGGATAAATTTTTGAAACACACAATTATTCAACTTATATAATCTTATATATTCTTGAAATTGTCAGAATCAATCTTATTTTTTTATTTATTAGCCGATGTTCATGAACTTGAAAACCAATTATATCCGACAAAATATGCCGCGACGTGCCAAGAATGGTCGGAGAGAGGCTTCACAAAAGATGAAATTTATTTGGTCCGGCCTGACTTGAAAATGGAACCCTTTAACGTAAATTGTGAATTCAAAAACGGAATTGGTTGAACAATTTTCAAGCACAATCATCCTCAAATNGGCACTACATCTAATTTTGGCGATAATACTGGGTGCGCAGATCCAAACTGTTTCCGTGAAAAAATCAGTTACGAAAATTCACTAGAAGAAATGGCACCGATTATTGATTTATCATTGACATGCATACAAAACATCGTGAACAATTGCTCCGTAGTGCCATTAACAGGAAACCGGTCTAACAAAATTTAACTGAATTTATTTGAAAAATAGTTTAGTCATGTATGATAAACAAGATAGAATTAACAAATTACGAAAGAGCTAGTCATTTACAAAAAGGTTATTTTCCTGTAATTAATGATTTTTTTGGATGTCGCATGGATTTCATAATACAAATTTGTTTTTCTATCACTACAATTTACACACTCAGTTAGTTTGAAAATTCTTAGGCAACATTTTCCGAAAAAAATTCAAGGGAAATCTACCTACGAGAAAAACACGGATACTTTTTTTTGAGTGGCGCACAGTGGAATTTATGAGTTTAATGTTCGTCCTATAATAAGATTACGCATCTTGGAATGATAGAAATGCAATTGCTTATTGGGATGGAAGTTACGATGCTAAAACTACCGGATGTGCATGCTCTTTTTCCAACCTTGATGATGTTTGTCAATTAGGCGTCGATGATATAAGCGTACGATATTCAAAAAACTTTCAAATTTCCGTCAAAATTTCAGATTGTTGTAATTCTGCAAGCATTTGCTATTAGTTTGACCTGATGCAGTCAAGAGTGAAATTTAGATTGATAATATTACAGAAGGTGATATCTAGACCCGGCGTTGCGCGTTTGATCCTCATTTTCGGAGCCCTACTTGGTCGATGTCGGTATTTTCGGTGCTCTCATTGGTCAATTTCAGATTTTTGAAACAACTAATCCGATTAGTTTTCAAATAGATTAAAATTACTACACATATTTAAGGAACTCGATCTTTTTTCTCATTTTATATGATGAGTTTTTTTTTAAATATTACTATCTACCATTGAACATCAACTGTACGGTATAAGTGCAAAGGGGCAACTTTAAAGTCGCAGGCACGATCTTTTCTTTGTTTCGCTTGGGAAACAGATTATGTTGAACGGTTTCATTTAACTCTCAGCCGCCCGGAAGGCACTCAGTGCCTCATTGACTTTAAACGATTTTCTTGTCCATTATATATGATGGAATCATCGTCGATCAAGTGAACGCTGCAATTTTTTGCCAAACATTTTTTGTGCGTTTTTTTGGGAATTATAGTACTTAATTACAGTACAAATTGTTGCAAAAAAATCTCAAACCAGTCTAAAACATATGTGAGACTACTCTACAAAAAATTCTAAGACTTTTTTCTCATTACAGTATAGTCGAAAAAAGATCACGTCACTGTATAAATGAGAATTATGATATGCTACAAAAGTCGTGAAAATATAAAGATGAATCTTACTTAGACAATCTCAGTATCTAAAATTGCCTCTTGATAACAAAAATTTTGTAATTTTTTCTGAAAACGTACTGATTAAGCTTAATTTTAATTGATCAAAATTTAAATTCNTCAAAATAAATAATTATGTTTTTATTCATACTAAATGTTTGACTACGGTTTCAAATATATTAATTACAGCTCATTTGTATAATAAAAACATTTTTAAAGCGTAATTGCAAGCTATTACAGTTTCGCCTACGCACAATAAATCTGATTACTACCCAATCAGATGATCAGGAGATTTGCTTTTCAAATTCAAGAAAATAAACTTAGACATACTAGACAATTTTTGATGACAACTTGTTTTGAAATTGATACCAGAGAAGACGTCATGACCCAATACTTATTATGTATGAAATAAAATACGACAAAAAATGTGTTATTAGGACTTTTTCGATGATTAAACGCTGATTTTTTTTTAACTTAAATGCATTTATAATCAAGAAAAAAAAAGTTTTTGATCCATCAGCGAGATAATTGTCTGAATTCGATCATCAACGGCTAAATTGAATAAGTCCCTAAATAAAAAACCATAGATAATTGGCATTTAAAAGATAAGGCACTGCAGTACCTGAAGGGCGGCTTGGCCATCTTTAACTGCGTTCGTAGTACGAACTTCGTACCCGAGTTAAGGGGGTAGCAGCGATGTGGCCCAGACTGCTCAAATTAATTAATTTACGAAAATAAATTAGCTTGGTTTATTTTTTGCGGCTTATTAGTCGTTAGCTGAACCAAAATAAATGTGTATCACTCATAAAATCTTTTTATCTATTTAAGGAAACGATTGAGTTCAAACTTTTAATTTATAATTCGTAAAATTTTCGAAAAAATTCAAAGCATTATGAAAATTTTAGCATTTTCGTCCAAATTTCTTCTGATTAATTTTATGAAATCTGTGAATAAAAACGAAAAAATAGCCACTTTAACTTTTTTCATGCATGTTACATATTTCTGACTGCTGTTTGAAAAATCATGAAATTTTTTTTTGTCATTTTGTTGTTCGACTCTTTAGAAATATTATGAAAATTTTCCGCAAATCAACTCCAATTTTAATTAGTAGTTTTTTTGAAATCTCTGTAAAAAATCAGGCCGAATCACTTGTGAAATTTTCTGGTATCTATTTGGTTTCCGTATTTCAACCGATGCAAGGGTCAAGTGAATTCTGTTTCTGAACTTCTAATGAAATTACAACACTTGCTTGTGAAACGGTTTGTGCCATTTGGCACGCAATTTATAGAAATTTTATTATTTTTAAAAATCTGTATAAAATTGCAGGTGTAATAGGCTACTTTAACTTTTAAAAGTCAGGACATTTTTTATATTTAAACTCAATTGAAGGTCAATTTTTTTTCCTAAAAGCTGTTTTTCTCTATTTTTCATGGAAAAAAAACTTTCATATTTAAGAAATTTTTGCATGTGGATAATGATTCTCCCACTAATCTGTGCATTACACACCGAAATGTCTGAAGTTTATAAATATCGCCTTTAAAAAAAAAATCCCACATCGGGTCAAGTTGGAAATGGAGTTGTAATGAACAGGGTTTTTGATATTTTTACAGATACTTATAGTAAAAATTTAAAATATAAACGTTTGCAAGTATGAACACTTTCATTGAGATAAAAATAAAATAAATTTTCACATTTTTTTTCTTTCAAAAATCACTTCCGAAGAAAATGTACTAATCTGCCACATCGCTGCTACCCCCTTAAAGAAGATAAAAAAACAATGGTTGTCTGACAGCATGTAACATGTTGAAATTATACTTTAAAATTAAACCTAACATTAATAATTTATTATTCTATTATTAATTCTTTTTCGAAATTAAAAAAATCATTTCTAATTCCATCAGTTATTTAAAGAACATCAGAAAAATTTCTTATTGGATTTATTTCTTTGATATCTTTCTCCATTGACCCATCTATAAAACCATAAATTCCTCCTGTGTGAATAAATAAAATTTTATTCCCTTTAAATCTCTCGGGATTAATTTGAAGTTCTTTTTCCAGAGCATAAATAGCTTTTCCGGTATACACCCGATCGAGAAATATTCCAGTTTTTGCGGCAATTTCTAGGCAAAATAACCGGAGTTCAGGCCAAGAATCTCCATAGCCTTTTCCAACATAGCCATCAATAATATCTATTATATTTTTTGGATCAGCACCCTCTTTTTAAGGTTCATCTAATTTTATAAAAAATGATTTTTGAAAAAAATTCTATATTTTGAATAAAATCGAGTACAGCTTATGGGCTGTTAGGTTATTTAAAAAAAAAGCACAGCAGAGCTCATGTAAAATTTGACAAAAAAATCTTTTTGTTTTGTTTTGAAATTTCGACTTCTTATCCTAATTCTGATTGGTTGAAATTAAAACTGTTCTGAATTATTTCAGCCTAGTATTCAGTGTATTTTTCATGGTGATATTTTTAAATGTATGTTGATCATCAATTTTTTTTCATTATCGAAAAAAAGACAAAATCCAATGTTTTTTTGCATATTTTTAGTCTCTAGCGTCAAACATTGATTTTTAATTATAGGCTATAAATTATATATTATACGGTATAATTTATACCCTATAATTTATAGCTAAAACTTAATTTTTGTATCTTAATAATTCTCTTTGTTTTGGATGAAAATCGAAGAAAATTCATGTTTTTTTCTGTAATTGAAATAAATTGTGATACGATGGGGTAAAAAACAAACAAAAAATCTGAATTATTTTTTTATTTCTTCATGAGAGTACTTTGAAATATTTTAAATTAAACAAGCTTTTTTCAATAAATTTGTCTGAAATAGTTTTTTCTACTTTTGATGATCATGTCCCTATTTCTGCTGCATTCAGCGTTTCGTGCGCATGATGATAAAAATCTTCAGCATTTCCCCAAATTCTGACGCCATGAACTTTCTTGCCAGCATCACTCCACAAATTAGCCAATGCTAAATCAAGCCCTGTGCCTCCACTTCCTTATTTAATAAAGTTTACCAAAAACTCGGCAAATAAACAAAAAACAAAATGAGTGATAGAAAATCAAAAACGCTTCACTAACATTATTAGTTGGTTAAAATTATTCATAACTTTCTATTAACCAAAATATTGTCTACACCAGTATTTGTCTAAAGAGGTCGATGCTATTAAACAGATACATAATCCAGATATGGAGTGAACTTTATCGGGTCAAAAGCAAAATGGCGAAAAAGTAAAATGTAGAATTCTACATTTTGCTTTTTTGGTCATTTTCATCAAATTTTAAGTAAAATTTGTAAAGTAAAAAATGAAGAAAAAAGTGCAAACTGAATCATTAGATTAGGAAATTTTGATATTTAATTTGTTCTTAATTTCAATCGCGCAACAATTTTTTCGTCATTTTGCTTCTTAGTTTCTCAATTTTGCTTGCGACCCAATTTTATGCATTTTTATACATGTAGGACCTACATTTTTGATTATTTCAAACCATCAGAATGTGCGAATAAAGTAAAATGTTCGATCACTGGGAATTTTTGCAGGTATCATTTTAATTTAGCACGCGTAGGCCTTGAAATTTCCGAATTTTTTCTTTGTGAAAAAATTTTTGCTTAAAATATATTTTTTGCTGAAGTAATATTGCATAGAGCTTTCAAAGCTTTGAACATTATCGAAAATTTTTCTTATTTTTTTCAAATATTTGTTAATTTTCGATCAAACTACAAAAATGAATACGTGAAATAAATACGAACGACAAACAAACTGACCTCCTTGAATTCAACAATTTCATTTCCGTCAACAAAAAAATCACATCGTCAAAATAAATCAGCATTTTTTGCATACACCCCTTGAATTACGCAAGATCTCAAATTGAGATATCGCGTGAAGTGTTTACAGTTGTAAGATTAGTTTGACAACATTTCAGTGGTCAAGTTTTATGCTAGTCATCATAATCAAGCTTATGTTTATGCTCCAAAACTTACCTGACACTACAAGAACGTCGGTTATATCTTCGAAATATTCTTGCTTCATCATCTCTTCCCAGCAATGAATGTATCCCTGAAAAAGATAGTAAAACTTCTGCCAGGGTTTAGCAAATTAAATCGGATTATTTTTTGTACTTAATTTTTCGGTTCTGAAACTAAGGTAGTAATCCCAAATGTTATAAAATTCTTATCGGAAAAAAAATTAAAAACAGTTTTATAAAAAGTAGCCCATTTCATCATTGGTAAATTTACAAATTAATATTTTTGCTGGCAAAGGAAGCTCCGGAATGCAACTGATTCTACGCTTGCTGATTGGCTCGCGTTTAATAATCTTGCAAATGATCAGTTACAATCTGAAGCTTTGTTTTCAAAAGCAAAACATACTGTGATTGAAATTACCGGTAGAGTTTGGTTGCCCAAGTGAAAAGATATTTCGAGTGATTAGCATCACAGCCACAGGACAATCGAGCTAATTTATAATAATAGTTTAGAGGCGGGCGGGAACGGTTGTACCCAATTTATCGCAGTACAGTCTTTTCAAAGTGTCGATATGACTTGACTTCGACTCGCTTAGGCATGCTGTTGACATGATGGGTTTCGCATTATTATCGAAATTTTCTAGCAAGTTATATGATCAGTTTCACGTTGTGGTAACGCGACTCGAGTCACTAATCTTTTATCTGGGTTCGTTTCTCAGACTTCTCAAACTTTTTTATAGCTTACCGCCAAACAATGCCACATATATGCGTGAGTTGCGTGTGCTAGTAATAGTATATTGTCTAATCGAGTTGCAGTCAGAGCCTATCGATAATTTTAAGAGACCTTGCTTAAATTTAGGATACACTTATTTGAACATTATTATGTTTGCCAAGAATTTTAACGTAGACAAATTTTAGTTTTAAAATTTTTTTTGAAAAAAACAAAGAAATCAAGCCGATTGTTTTGAAAACTGAATTTTATTTTTGAAAACTAACCCATAAAGAACTATCACTTGAACCTCCCCGTGGAATAATATACGACTTTTTTCCACTTTTTGATAATTTTTCTGACAACCTCTGCATTCTGAAATCAGCTTCTGCAAACGAACAGTTTTCCATTTGATATAATTTTGCACCACTGGCGGCCGCTAATGTTATATTTCCAGAATCAAAATTTATTTCTTCATTACTGGTGAGAAGCAAATGACACTCCAACCCTAGTTTTGCACAACAAATCGCAGTGGCCCTTGTGAAGCGTTTTTAAATTTAGTATGCCAAAAAATAGTTTTATGATGCTTGATCTATTAGCTCTTCTCTATAAAAAAATTGATTTATACGATACTTTTTTTTAATTTGTTTCGATCCGAGTCGGATCATCCGACCCTATTTTTGCTAGAAACTTCTCAGACAAAACTTAAAAATTTTTCGAACACTTTTCCTGCAATGATTACTTGTAGCTGCGCCCCATGCTATAATTGAATCACAATCATTTTCGATAGCATTGGCCAATAAAAATTCTAGCTTCCGGACTTTATTTCCGCTTTTTTTCGTATAACAAATTGATAGAATTTAATCGGAATTTAAGCATTTGGACGGACACATATTGTTCAATGAAATTACTCCAGCAGGCAAAACTTATTTTTGTTTGCTTATTTTTGTCGCTGAAGATCAGAATAAAAATTTAATGTACCATGTGCATTCAACTTTTGGTCTCAAACGTCCAGACAGGTATGTTTTGGCAAATCTTCGTTATAGAATACGTTTCTGTATAATCGCTGATATCAAAAATTTATACAATATACTTAGGGATATATATCCTTTTCCCAACGGAACTCCATCTCAAAAACGTTTACTATGTCTATAGCGCGTTTTCGAATCCCACTGATGTTGTCTGAGTGATTGTCTTAGTAATTGCGTAAGTGATTACATACCGATAAAATTCAGCGGTCCCATTATCAAGACCCTTGCCTATAATCATACTCAAGACAATCACTCAGACAACATCAGTGGGATTCGAACACGCGCTAAAAAGATATGAAACGTTTTTGAGATGGAGTTCCGCTGGGAAAAGGATATGAGTTATATTAAAGATAGTCAAAAATTGACCCATTGGCCGGGGCAATTCAAATTGAATTGGATAATTGTAGCGCGCTTCAATAGTCACGTGACTTTACGTCTCTTTTTAGGTCCAACATCGATGTTGTTTCACTGAAACAATAACTGGGTATGATTTTTGACTATTTTTATTTGACTCATATGATATGAGTCATATCCCCCTTTAACACTATCCAGAATATTTGGGCTCTGTGTAGTAAACGTAGTGTGTTTTTAGTAGTAGGATCCAAATATTCCGGATAGTGTGAAAAGGGGATATAGTAGTTAAAACAAACATTTCAATATTTCAAAATAAGTTTTTTTAGACTTGGTCATCGTAATCGATGTAAAATATTCCATGAGTTCAGTATTATATAATAATTAATAATTTGCGAATTTCTACTGTAGATACTGTATTAGTTACTGTTTAAAATTTTGAACTTGATAATATCCAAATCTTTGATAAATTATGCTAATATATTTACAATAAAAAGCGAAACGTTAGAAAATAAAAATGAGAATTAATTAATAATTTGTTATCTATTCCTTAGAGATGCTCCTGTCAAATCATCTCGTTTGACAAATAATTCGACTACTGAACCATCTGGTTTTTTCATTGGTAAATTCCATTTTTGAATTGGCGTGGGAGTTAAAGCCAATTCAGCTCGAAATTTTGGAATCCTTGGAATTGACTTTGGAACCCATTTTGGCGCGTGAAACTGGACCAAGCCTGACATTTTCTCTGTATTTTAATAATAGATTTGAAATTGGAATCTAGTGTAAATATTGAAAAACAGTATTTGACGAATAATATTCATCTAATTTTATCCCGAGGCCCTTTACATTAATTAACAAAAAATTATTAACAATTAATTTAAAGTAAAAAATTAAAAAAAAAATTGTAAAGTTTGTAATAAAATTACGGTTTTTTGAGAATAAGGTTTGTGTGCTTTATCCAGCCTTATATCCCTTTATCACCTTTTGGTTAGAATGCGTAGCCACAACGTTAAAATCACACGTTAAAAGGAGTAGTGGCTACGCATNATATACAATTGATTTTCTAGGCAATTATGAGTATAATACAAAAGTATTGATACAAAAAACCTCTCCGTTTTGAAAAAACTAAACACGCTTCTAAAACATCGAGGAGGTCAGAGTAAAAGAAATACAATTTCGTCATTTTGATGCGCCATTTAGATAAATGTTCTGAGAGATTAAAACATTTCTGTTTTCAGGCAAACCAACATAAGCCAGGTGGTCAAATTCTACCCTAGAAACATGTCTGAGCATTAACTTTCCGTTAATATTTCATGTATTTAAAAGGTCCATAAAATTGAAATTATTTGCATAATTTTGTCATTTGAATTTGATGGCCTTACAAATTCCTGGATTTTTTTATCCTTTCTATTGAAAAAATATTTTCGGTTTTAAATTTTTTCATATCTTAAAATTTCACTGGAGACACACTCAATTATTTCTAAACAATATAAATGTATGAATACAGTCTGCTTGGAAATTTTTTAAAAAATCGTAAATCAATAACAGATCAGTAATTAAAAAATTAGCTCGTGGTTAAAATATTTTTATCGAAGTTTTCAAAAATTTATATTCACCCTAAAACAAAACTGTGTGCGCCAATGGTTCAGCCCTAAAAGTCAGAAATGCCTAATGAGTAAAAAAAACCCACTCATTTTCGTTTTTTCTCAAAATACCCGATAAACCGAGTTTTAATGAAAAAAAACTTTCGGACCATCAATAAAAATTCATGCAAAGCTTTATTGAAAAATCCTGCTAAAAATATAAGGGTGAAAATCAGTTCAATTTTTCGGAAAATTTTTATCACATTGCATCCGTTTTTCCAAAATTCGTTGCCGTAACGAGGTGTAATAACGTGAAGGTAATTGAATTGGACCGTCTGAATTGTACATGGGCTAAAATGTGCATACTCCAGCCAATCGGCACTGATATAATGTCAAAAGTAGCTTATGGACACTCGGCAACAGAATTATAAAAGAAGAACGCAAAATGATCTGATTTTGAATTCCCAAAATCGGATTTGATGACAAAATGAGGCAAAAATGACAGAATAATTTTGGATATAATCCAAATATTTTCTTCAATTTTTTGCATTTTTGAAACAGCGGCAATTATATTTTCTTGTCGATTTTGACGATTTTCATGTATTTGAAAATAAAATATCTCGAAATTAATGGTAGGTATAATCAAAAGAAAAAATTGTCTTTATCAGTGAATTAAGGGGGTGGGTGTCGGTTTTTTTTGAGCCCTTTATAGAATTAATTTATGATACATTAATATCGGTTATGACTAAAGTTGACCCAA
>SCLH01000139.1:242306-256840 GCA_004367855.1 Oikopleura vanhoeffeni
CATTCTAAACATTCGTCTAAAAGAAGATAGAGTTTGAAGTCGAAAAACTGGCAAAATCGGCGTTTAAGTGAGATTCTAGAAGAAAAAAAAGTCAAAAATCGAAAAATTCCTTCTCATCACTTTTTTGTTCTCATTTATTCGCTACTTTGTGTAAATTTTGAGACGCTTTGTATGTGGGGTCTAAAAGAAGATAGATTTAAAAAAAACCGTTTAGTGCTCTAGAATAGACTCACCACCTGGTGGTGTGATGTAACAAGGTTGACTTTGAGATGTGTAATCGTTAGACGAAGGCTAGATCTACAAACGAGTATCCTCAGATTTTTTACAACTGCCCTAGATTTGATCTGATGCGTGATTGAAAGGTACCAAAAAGCGACACCCACCCCCTTAAGTGCAACATTTCCAGATTAAATTTAATCATTATGAACAAATTCTTATTTTAACCAATCAAACGCCGTATTTTTTAGTATTTTCAAAATCGGACCGCAATTTTGTTTCCTTGCCCAAAACAAACCAAATGTACTGTTTCGATTATTTAATTAAACATCAAAAAAGTTTCAACCGTGGACACCTTGATGTAGGAACGTTTTTTTAATTACTCGGACAAACAATTTTTTGGTTACAAAAAAGCATTTTAGCTAACTAAGCGAAATTTTTATATTTTGATTGATAAAATTAGACTCATCAAAATTAAGAATTTAAAAACTAAAAACTTTATTTGCTCATTTTGCTGGAGAAAGTTTTTGTTCATTTCAATACCCATTTTTTTTTCGTTTTTGACAAAATTTCATTGGTTGATTAAAGGTCAGATTTTTATCATTTGATAGGAACTTACTTAGTCAGTACCTAATATTCCTGATTGACTGAATTAAAATTTTACTCCCAAAGAAATATTTTGGCTCCAGATATGCCCAGAATGCTATTTTTTTTGCAAATTGTACTCAAAACACTTTCCTAAAAACTGGCTTACTTGAAATTTGAATTTCAGATTTGAGTCGAAAATAATTTTTCCGGAAGTAAAACTTAAGCGAAAAATCGCTTTTCAATCAACTTGTCGTAAAATTTGGACCTATTATCCGAAAAATTTTTAGGTGATATTTACAGATTCACATTGTTGAATTTTAAAATAAATTCGAAAGAGAAGTTTCTGCGATAATTTTTTCTATCATTTTTAGCTGATTTAAAGTGGCTTGAGCCTTTCAAAAGGCTTTATGCCTCGGAGGGTTAAGGTCATTTTTGCTGATTTTAAATAGATCTTATTTAGGTTACAATTTCAAGTACTGTACTAATGGTACCGGATTCTCCCGTACAAAAGTTTACTTCAAGTATAAATTTGACAATCCAAAAATACTACACTCTATATTATTAACATCGTTTTTGCTCACAAGCCAAATGTCATTCGTTCCGGGATACTGTACTAATAATTTATTATTTTAATGACCTGGAATTTTCCACGAACTTTTAATACAGTGGGCGCTTTATTATTAGAACAGATAAGTCCAGAAAAAATCATAATTTAAAGCGAAAAATTTGTATAACACACTTTTCAAGAAAAAACCGACGGTATTGTACCGCTCACAAAAATGTTTCGCTGAATTTTGGAACTAGACTAGATATGCCTGAAAAAAGCTCGTGCTTTCGTCTCTAGGTCCTAAAGTTCGCAAGGTCAGATATCAAAAATCTATCTTCTTCGCAAATACTGTATTTGACATATATACATCGGATTGACTTAATTTTTTCAGCACAACCTAACTACAATTAGTGCTGAAACGTTTAGTTGAGCAAACAATTTTCTTCGAAAAAAATACAGTGGATAACCTACAGAGGATAACCATACAGAGTTTTATTTTGCTCTATTGTGCCCGTCACGAGTCGTGACTCACGACATTATAGACATATGAGTAAAAAAGCTATAACTGGAAAAATAAATTAGATATTTTGAACCCACTGGATGTCATCTTTGCATCCATCAGTTTCGAAAATATTTGCGTCATGTTTGACCCAAGATAATTTATTAATTTATACTTTTAAATTGACTTATTCAATATGTTTTAATATCAACCGCATTCGGGTAGCTAACATCCACTGGAATTTTTGAATAATATTTAAATACATCCTGAAACCTGGAATGCGCCATATGTTTTTGATTATGTGCACAGAAATAAGAAAAAAACATTTGAGGTTGTTCAAAATTTTGTCGATTCTAAAAGTGGAATAAAAATTTTCGATAAGCTTTTTGGAAAACACATCGATTATTAAATATAATTACTCTAGTTATTAATTCTGATTTTCGATTTTTGCTGGAACTTGGCAAAAATGAAATTTTTTTTGAATTTTTGAAATATTTAGTTTTCTGTAATTTTTCATAGATTTAGGCAACATATTCGAAAATAATGATCGATAAAAATGATGGCTTCAAGCTAACAACCATTTTTGTGATGAAAGATTCAAGAATTTATATCGGGTGACGATTTGGGTCAAGGATAAAATGTAAAAAAGGTAAAATGTGAAGAGCTGAAATTAACATCATAATTATTAACAAATTCCAGTATTTTAAAGAAATATGGTATCATCTGATAGACAATTGGTTAGGTTTTCACGCCGATTTTTATTTAAGATATAAACGTGTATCAAACGAGCTTGTTATCAGAAAAGATAGTCTGACCTCAAAGAGGTGACAAAATTGTTCTGAGTGGCTCTTCTTATGTTCAATGTTAAGAATCTTGACTTAGGCTATATTTATCTTGCGTTCAAACGTCGCTCGAGCTAAAAAAACTTGGTTAGTTGGTGAAGCCTTAATCCTAAAGCAAACTGAAGCCTCTTTAATGGCTTGAAAATTTTTAATATTTAATAATTGATGGATAAAATTTCTCTACACATTTTTTATGAAATGCCTTAAAATTGTTTCTGGGGACGGATAAAGAAATATGAATTAAATTTGTCTCTGTAAAATATTATCGGTTTTTTATTGCTGATTTTTTTTAAATCTTAGCTTAAACGCTGATTTTAAGAACAAACTCCTCAAAAATGATCATGTGACCGTATATTCAAAAAAAGGTTGGCTAAAATAGTACTGTTTTTTTGAAATGATTTTTTTTTAATTTTAGCTTAAGGGGGTAACCGACGAAAATTTTGACATCGAAATTTTTTTTTTTACATTTCTGGAAGCAAACCAGCCACGAAAATGACAATGCAACTAAAATTAGCTTCCTATCACTTATGAGTCTCGAGATACAGCCTCCGTCGGTTACCCCCTTAAACGCTGATTTTAAGAACAAGCTCCTCAAAAATGATCATGTGACCGTATATTCCAAAAAAAATGTTGGTCAAAATAGTACTTTTTTTTTTCAAAAATTACTTAAATCATTTTTTTTTAAACTGAGGAAGATCTTCAGAAGTTTTTAAGACTTTTTTCATCACAGCAGATTTTCATCGAAAATCAATAACGTGACGTTCAAATTAGGAAATAAGGTTGGTCACCTTGTGACCACTATTTCTGAAACTGTCTATAACTCAGATTATTTCTCAAACATTTATCAAATCAATCTACACATTTTCCATCCACAGGAAACAATTTTACTGGTGACTGAAGTAAAAGAACCCAACGCCAAATCCGCTCCAGCCAACATCAATCCAGCCAAAAAAAATCTGCTCCAGCCAACAACACCAATCCAGCCGTCAAAAACAAAATCCGCTTCAGCCAACAACATCAAATCAAACCAAAATTGTGCAATTCTTGCTTGGAGTTATTTTAACCGACAATTTTTTCAAGTTTTTGCTAACCCTAACATATATACCGTCCACTTCGATGTACCGGCAGTAAACCTGGGTTAACTCAAGTATGTTTTTGTACGCTTTTGTAAAATCCTAACATACATTACCGTACACTTCGGTGTACCGGCAGTAAAACTGGTTTAACTCAAGTGATCAGAGTTCGTCATTTTGAAAATTTAATAGATTTATTTTTGGTCGGAAATTTTTTTTTCGAATATTTTGAAATTTTTTTGAAATTTTTTTTAATATATATAAGCCCCGACCACCCCCTTATATTTAAAAAAACGGCTAAAATACACTTTTTAGTCGTGTATAAGCCTCGAAGACCCCTTATATTTCAAAAATATCAAGGCTTAACATAAATTTTTGCGTCGTTTATAAACCCCGACCACCCTTTTATATTTTAAATATAACGGCAAAATACATTTTTTGAGTCGTGTATTAGCCTCGACGACACCTCATATTAAAAAAAATATCAAGGCTTAAATGCATTTTTCGCGTCGTATATAAGCCCCGACTATCCTCTTATATTTCTTAAATTTAACGGCTAAAATACACTTATTGCATCGTATATCCATTATGATGCCCGGGTAACATAAATATCTTATTCCCTATTCTTTTAACAGGCAAATAAGATATTTATGTTACCCGGGCATCATAATCGATATAAGCCCCGACCACCCTCTTATATTTAAAACAAAATATTGAGACTAACAAACACCCTTTGAATACTAACATAAACAATATTAACCATTAACCATTAAAAGAAACGAAATATAAAAACAAATATATCTATATAAATATAAGAACTTTGAACGCGAAAGTTAACTTTAAGATAAATTTTTGTTTAAAAAAAAAGCAAGGTTTAGCGAAAACTTAACAAAACTGAGTACCAGTAAAGCTTGGCATATCTTAAAGATATTATCTTTTCTGATTGCCTTTTTTTCCAAACTAATTCACTTTTTATTAACATACAGTATGTTACATACTGTCCTCTACAGTACTTTTTTAAATTATCCAAAAAATAAGTCAATTACGTAGTTACGGGGACTTCACGCTTCTTAGCATTATAACGTCGCCCCGCGTGTCGTATCCCCTGATACCGATGTCGATGATTTTTGTTCTCTGGCTTGATTCAATAATTTTAATCCCTTAGAATTTTAAAAATGTTTTTTCACCGACTTAATTCAGTGATTCCATGAACCAAGTCCATGTGAATTTTTGAAAAACATTCAAAAATATTCTACATGTATTAGTTTCGAAGACGAGAAATTGTAAAAACCAGCAGTTGATTTCAAAAAATTAAGGTCACAATTTTTTTAGAAAATTTCTTAACCTTTTTGAGCACAGAGCCAATATAGGCTCAAGCATACCTTAAAATCATCCAAAAAATACAAAAAAAGGATCGGAGATTTTATTTGGAAATTCGTGATTTTTTCATCAAAATTTCAGATTTTTTAAAAATAACTCTTGATTAATGATATAAAGATCTAATCGGATTGAAGTATGACGTAGGTCAGATATTTGTGCGTCGATAACCTCAAAAATATAATATGTGAAGACTTCGGTGGGCAAGTATCACGTGATATGCTATACCTTGCTTTTTTAACTATATTTTCCAGAACTAAAAATTGAAATTCTAGAATTTGAAATGTTTAAAGCCTTCCTGATGCAAAAGTAATCGGAGTTTCAACTACCTTGAGCTCTCTGTAAACAACGTTCAAAGAAGAGCCAATTTATTGGCTCTGGTGCCTTGGCGGAACTTTTTTTATATGCTCAAAAGGGTTAAAAATTTGTATGTCTATCATTCATCAATACATGTTATAAAACAATTCGATGAATAACCTTGGAAATAGATTATTAACAGAAAGGAGGCCTGCTACGGCTTTGTACCAAGAAGATGAATAACTAAAAATAATTTCATCATTATGTTTTCGTACGATAAAGGATAATTGCTGAGAGTTGTTGACGAGGTTAATTTCTAACTCATTGACGTGCATCTTGCCGGATTTTCAGCATCATCCTACCGGTAAATGGGCGTTGTTATATCTCTTTATCACACTTTTGTGCCAATCCCGCCCTACTACTCAAAAAACACACTACGTTTGCTAATCAGGGCCGGGATTGGCACAAAAGTGTGATAAGGGGATATAATAAAATGTATATCACTTACGGAGCCTCCTGAAGATTGTTTGCCATTCTGGTGTTAGAAAAAGGCCTGGCAAATAATCTCCAGGAGGCCCCGTGATAGATATTATATGATTCATATCTTAACTCATAGAACTGAACTGCAAATTGATATGCTGACTGGGGACATGACTTGGTGTCGTGGATTTTGCGTGGATTATTTTGACGTTTTTTATGTTTTTACAGTATTCATGTTTTTGTATATTTGTCTCTCAATATGGATTAAAGGGCCTTTAATAAAGGCCCTCAGTTGACAGATCGTGACTATTTTAATGATACAAACAACGCGGGATACTCAATAAAAACCCTGGATTGCAAAATAGGCCGAGTTATTTGGTTAGATTTGGAAGGGATCAACAATCAAATGCTCGGATTCCGTTGTTTTCAAATATTTACGATCTGTCAGTTAAGGGCCCTTAATCCATATACCATCAAAGTAATGTTTCATGATATGACCAACTTTTGTAACTTTAAGTTAAATTTTTTTGAAATTTATCTTATTTTTTGTTCATTTTTATAATATTTTTGTCGAATTAATGAGAAAAAACCATTCACTATGAAAACCTTGATTTGCAGCCACCGAATTCAATGTATTTCATCCGATACATGTGAAAAAAATGGTTCGACGCGCTTAAATTTTGTTTTCCCAATTTTAGCGTAAAAATAGTTTAAAAACGAGTCAGATATATCCCTTTATCACTTTTTGGTTAGAATGCGTAGCCACTACTCCTTTTAACGTGTGATTTTAACGTTGTGGTTACGCATTCTTACCAAAAAGTGATAAAGGGATATATTGAATTTCATCTTTATCAAAAATTAAGTAGATGAGTTTTTATGGTCAAATGCTAACAGGTAAAATGGATTGGAACTTCCGATTCAAAAGAAAGATATATTTACTTCAACATTTCATCGTACAATTTTAGCGCCATCCATGGTTATTCGGGTCACTAGAAAGTAATTCCTTAAAGACTGATTTTTTAATAGTACACACGTCGCGCGAGCATCGTGGTTTATGACTGGTAATGTATGAAGGTTGAGGATATAGATTACAGACCCTCAGAGGACAGATCCTGAATGTTTGAAAAATGCGGAATCTGAACATTTGATCGGTTGATTCCTTCCAAATCTTACCAATGAAATTGGCCTATTCTGCAAGCCAGGGTTTTTGATCGAGTGCTAGTATCCCGCGTTGTTTGTATCATTCGAATATTCAGGATATGTCCTCTGAGGGTCTGAAATTCATATGCGGCATATGATATGCCCAATAGCATCATTTTGCCCTGAGTTGAACCTGCTTAATTTTTAACCTGCAATAAATGACAAATTATTTGTTGTTTTCAAGTCAATATGACGAATATATTAACTAAATCGCTGTTTTGGCCGTTCCAACGTCGATATTTGTGATTTTTCAATTACTCGACGCGGCTGCAATCGGCGGAGGCATCATATAAATATGTACAGAAAGGGAACAGTATAAACTGACCCATATATTGGTGAAAATAAGGACTCCTTTCTTTTAAATTATTGGGGTTGTTTTGTCAATGATTTCTTCGTTGTACCGAGACTGGTGATTGGCTGTGGCAAGCTGATTGATTCCCTATTCTTTAGTGCTCCTTGTGGTTACAAATGTGCATCAAAAATAGACAAAAAATTAACTATCCCCATGCAATACCGGGCTCGGTAAAAAGTAAGGGCCATCATTCAGTTATCTTGAAATCATCTATGTAAGAAATTAGTTTCACAGTGGCACCCTGCATCGGAACCAAATCCGCTAGGTGACGCATCGTGACTTGTTTTTTTGTGGTAGCTGAGTCGGTAGGTAAGCATATTTTGTGAGGCGAAATTGAGAAGAGGTGGTTTAGGGGTGTCCCCGGTAGCCAGTAGCAAAAAAAGGGGCCACTCACATTTGTTCAAGGGAGTCATATTTCATTAAGAATACCGAGCCCGAATGTTTATTTTAATGCTAAACTAAGAGTAAAAAAAGGTTTTTTCAAAATTTTTATGGTTATTTTTGAAAAAAATTTTTCAACGGCTTCTGGTATGAGTGAGATTCAGAAACCGGATATTTATTTTGTTTATAATGAAGAAAAATTGGGCGCCAATGTGCTCACAAATCAGAACGTCACATTGACTGCTCATTTTGAATAATTTTGAAAAAGGGAGAATTTTTTTGTTTGTTTCATGTGTTTGTTGTGCGAAAAAGATCGAAAAAATATATTACAAAAGGTACGAAAAAAATCGGCGCATTTTTTTAAAATTTTCTTTGAAAATAAACCGCCTATTTGCCCGCGGGCTGAGCATGATCCTGCCATGATTCATATCTTGGTGGGGCATCAAAACCCGGGATTTTTTGACCGGATCCGAGGCCTCGGGCAAGAGTAGCAGCACCAATATTTCCCTCGGCCTCCTTTTTCTTCTCGTCTTCCTCTTGCTTCTTTTTCTTCTCTTCATCCTCGGCAAAATAAGTTTGATAAATGTACCATCCAATACCTCCAAAAACAGCAATGACGATAAACCAAACCAAATAAGTCAAATATCTTTTACCCGACGAGCTTGTTTTATTACACCCGTTTCCAATACATTTGATCTCTCGTGGTGGCGAGTATGAAGAGCTAGTATCAGTACTACCATCAGTACAAGGGTATCCTGGTTTGCATCCTGGTTTGCGTTCTGATCGGGCGGGTGCTGGGGCCTCGTATGGATCGTTTCGGGCTGGGGCTCTGGCAGCTCCTCGACCTCGAGCTGGTGGGGCTGGGGCTGAAAAAGACGAGTCAAATAAGAGTGAGGGTTTTTGACAGTTGGTTAGTGTGTTCCAAAAACTGTCAGATTTTTGAAGTGATTTTATGGTTTAAAATCGATTGATCACCAGAATGGATTACGGAAGCTATTATCAGATTAACACTATTCGAAAATATCAAATTTTGCTTATAGTTGATAGCAACTATCGTGAACATGGTCTTTGTTATACAAAAAATAAAAAGGCTTGAAAAACCTGACCAATGCTTTATCTGTTTCGCTGAACTATTTTGTCAGAAAGTTATATTTAACTGATTTTGTACAGAATCTGACATACTGTATGTCAGATTTGAGCTAGCAAACGACACCGACCAATAAGCAATGACATACAAAATCATCACAAGCTTATTTTACGCGAGCCAATCATCACGCGCATGATCAGATACTAGCTAGAGCTGAAGTTCTTAGCTTAAATCTGACATACTCTAGTTTTCATTTTTGAATTAGTGAAGGTACAAAAGTTTTTCAGAAATTTCAAAAATAATTTGAAAAATAAGCAGATTTGAAAATTTCGTCACCGAAAAACTTTAGCCTTAAAAACTTAACCTATATTTAATAAGATTATCTCCTTTTTATCATTTTTAAGTTGAAAAATTTTAAGAATTATGTAGTCTTAGTGATATCTTATTTTTGTCTAGCGTTAAGCCTTATACGGATAATTCTATGTTCTTCTGAAAAGAGAGATTGCTAAAAATGAATCGGATCGGAATAAAATTCTGATAGATCGGATCAATATGTAAAAATTAATCCTTCGATCGATCTGAAGTGATTATTTTTGGTCAAAAATTTGACATTTACACCAGAAATAAATATTTATTAAGATATAATAAGGATGCATTTTACGAATTCGTAAAATGCCTGTTTTTTGCAGAAATTAAATTTAGTGAGAATTTGAATTCAATATTCTTATAAATTTTGTTGTAAAGAGAAATGTATAAATTACCATAATCATAAGCGCTGTAACCACGACCTCCACCGTAACCTTGTCGTCGACGACGATGTTTTGGTGCCTAATTATGGGCTGTATTTTGAAAAAAAATGGGAATTTAAAAGAAATTTAAAATAAAAAATATGAAATTTTGGTTTGACCCGAAAAAGTTTAGCCCTGTGTGCCTGCATTTCAATGGTGGCTTCTAGTGATTTAGTATCAAAGTCACCTTGTTTCTCTCCGCTAGATTTTAGCATAATTTTATTGTTCTTTTTTGCGTTCATCGCGGCTAAAATCTGTGCACCCATACTACCAGATTTCACTGGTGCAGATTTTTTAACGGATTTTTTTGGAGTACTTTTCTTTGTTTTTTTGGCTGGTTCCATAGCAATGACTTCAGAGTTCAAATGTGGAGAGGATCCATAAATTCGGAATTTAATGTGGAATCCCTAAAATTATAATTCGGTTTAATTAAAACGAATATTCGAATTTTCAGCACTGAAAAAATGGCCCATAGAAAGATTTGATACTAAGATGAAACTTATAAGTGTTTTTCATTGAGCATTATTGAATAATTTTATTCAAACTAAAGTGTATGACGGCTTGTTTTTTGTGCCAAAAAAATTATTTATTTACAATATGTCAGTTTTAGCAAGCGATTTTAGCTTAATTAAGCGTATGATCAAGTGCTAGCTGGACCTGAAATCGATAAAAAAAATCTGACACAGCGAAATTTTAATCTTCGTGCTGTGTTTTGGGCAAGATTTCTGAAAATATTAGTATTGCGAATTCAAAACTCAAAAAGTAGTTTGTTTAAAAAATTGAAAAAACAATCAGCCAATAAATTGGTATATTTCCATTTTGAAATTCCTTAATTCAACTACAGCATGTCAAATTTTTGCTCATATTCTTACTTTTTTGCAGAAGCTAAATTTACAAAAATGTAGGTGCTTCACAGATTTACATGCTTATTGACCAAGTCAGCGTGTGTCAATCATATTTCTGCAAAAGCTAATATGAGCAAAAATGTGACATATTGTAGTCCGAAAGATATGCGTCAAGGCTGTATCAGAGCTCGGAGATCTCATGACGCAATAATTAGCATGCTAAAATACCAATTTTTTAATTATTTTTGAACTTTTTATCCTTATCACACATCCTTAAACCGTAAATAATATCTAATCAAACCCACCTTATATTCGCCGTCAGTCGATGATTCGAGAAAAAAAAATAGTTGGTTGCCCATGGTGGAGTAGTTTGGTGGTTTTGTGTTGCCGCAATATTTTCCGATTGGTGTTTCAATTTCTGGATCTCGAATCGATAATCCTTGCTGGGCACATTCTTCAGCGTCATTGTTGAAAAGTAAAAAATCGACGAATTCAATTTCGATTCTTTCACCTTCTGGAGCACTTAATCTGAAGAAAATAAGTTAAATATTGCATTTTCGGACAAAACATTAGTAAAATCATATTAAAATAAATTTTTTGAATAAACATTATGTTAAAACAATCAAAATTATATATTAATGAGCCTTTTGGCCGAAAATTAGGCCTTAGGCCAAAATATGCGCAATGGTTAATCATGTTTTTCGAGTTATCTCTGAAAATGGGTATAATATACATGTATGTATATTTTTTGACTTATGAAAATTCACTTTCATTTTGCTGTTATGGAGAAAATACTTTACGTCAATATTACATAATTTGAAGAGACACCAAAAAAACGCAACCTTTAGTCAAAAGCAAGCTTATTTGAACATGCCTTCGGACAACATAGAAATTTTTTTTCGCTTAATAAAATTTTTTAAACTTTTGGTCTATTTTTTTTGGAACTAAACCTTTTTATTTAAACTTATTGTATATTTGACCAAGTTATGAATAATTTGCCATGTGATCTTAATCAAAACTTTTAGGCCATAAGTTACAGATACCATGTCGTTAAAAAGCCTAAAAATTCTTCACATTTGTATATCTGAAGTCCAGATTCCGGGCAAACCCTAATTAGGGCGTGATTGATTATAAAGAGTACCCAAAAAGTAAAAGGGCCTAAAAACTGGATAAAGTTATGTTGCATAATCTAATATGTTTTTTGGAGGGCATTGTCTAACTAACACGTTTTTTTTTGAAAAATGTAATTAACCCTTTTGGGCTGGAATGTTTCAACGTGTCTAAACCCTTAAAAGGGCTTTTTTATAAGTTTTTGGTACTTGAAGTTAATTAAGTTTCTCTCGACTTTTTTTTTTAAGTAATCAGCAAAAAATTTCAAAAATGATTAATTCTGCCCGGATTGTGATTTCACGTCAGTTTTGACAGAAAATTTTATGAATGGTAGCCGCAAAGTTGGCCGTTAGCTATCGAAAATAATTATCTTTTATCTGATAAACGTAGAAAAAAAAATTCAAAATTTATTCAATGTGAAGTTCACCGAACGTTTCCCACAGTATTATAGACCTGTCAGCTCTGTTATTGAAAGCTAGAGATTCATTTATAAATAGTAAAACAAACGAATGGTCAGATTTGAATAAGATAAGTAGAAAAATCTGTAGGTGCCATGGCATATTTATATATTTGAAATTTCAATATCTTCTAAAATAATGGACCAAAAACAATAAATTTACCGGCTTCTGGATCAAAAAGTTTACTATATCACTACTTTTATATTTTAATAAATTTAATTTTTGACCAATCCAAAGCCCGATTTTCATTTTTTAAATTATGCCTAGCGCAATAATTGCTTATCTAATAATCTCAAAAGTGTTGCTTATTGCCCTCACAATTGCCTATTGCGTCCACTGTATATGCTATTGCCGTCACTCAATATTATGAATTTTGAAAATACTGGACGGAAAATCTAAAATGTGTTTGCAGAACATGAAATTTCAGAGATTAGAACGAAAATTTTATATTAGGTAAAAAATAAGCAAAAAGAGAAGGAACCGGAAATAACTTGATGATTTGGATGAATTATCAAAAGTTAACAGAGAATCGTTCTTTTAACTGAGTAATCATTAAAAAGGCTTTACTTAAAATGAACAGTTTAATTTCAAAACTTGCTAAATTGCTCCTAAAATATTGTAATTAATATTAAAAATGACCGCGTGATTTTCAAATGGCGTCAAAACTTGAGTGGATTTGAAAACCATGATTTAATAACAATTTAAATCTAGCCTCAAATCATCTTAACTTCCACCTGCACGAGCGTGTTTCAGAACACAGAGACCAATAATATTTGTGGGAAGTGTCATTTTGGCCGGCGGAATATCGGAACAGACCCCCGATAGTTCCTCCTATTTTAATTTCAAGCATTTTGGTGTTTTCTTTAAAATTTCTAATCGGACCGGAAATGCATTATTTGGATGCAATTTTTTGTTTAATGCAGTTAAAACAGTACTGGAACAAGATAATGATCTACAAATATACTCACTAGGGTAACTTTTGAAGAAAAAAAATTTGGCATTATTAATTTTGACACTCGGCGCCACCTGGTGGTGAAAGAAGCATTTCGTCTATCTCGTGACTGGAAGCAAATATGAATGTATAAATATACGTATAGGGATAGTTTTTCAAGCAAAAATCTTTTGCATCATTAATTTTCACACACGGCACCACCTGGTAGTGAAAATAGTCGTCAAAACACCTCTTGAGTAATATTTTTCATTTGAAACCACTAAACTCTTGCAATTTAAAAACCATAAATATTAATTTCAAAATCTAAAAGGCTATTTTTGCGGTCAGCAATCTAAGTAAATACTATGTGTGTGTTCTGAAACACTCTCGTGCAGGTGGGGGTTAAGTCTCGAAAAATCACTTTTTGTCTCGACGCTACTTGAACCTCACGCCAATAGCGGAAAATATTGACATTTTTTTAAACTTTGAGCAATTTTTTTAATAAATGAGTCTAAAATGGTCAGTTCTGCTGAATAGTTTAATTTCTGAATAATTACCTGTAAATACACTGGGTAAATGGACTGAATTTTTTTGGGTAGTCTGGCGAAGTTAACGATTTCCATCCATCGGCGGCCTCTTCTATAATCAAGCATTTTGGAGTAGCATCAATAGTTTGTAGCAAGAGGGTTAATCCTAAAAGCCTCATCTTCCTAAAAATAAACAGTTAAAATTTTTCGAACGAATTTTTTTTTGATTATTTTTTCAACTGAGAGAATTTCTTATCGCGATTTTTTTTCGTATTTACAAGAGTGTGATTCCCGCATTACCCACTTTAGTTTTGAACAGAAAACCTCAGTGGTTGGTGTAACCATTTAATAGAAGGGTTTCTCCAAGTATTTCAAAAGTGCCATTTTTTGCAGATTTTTTGAGATAATATCTACGGTATTTATGGTATTAGGGCATAATCAAATTTTTTTTTAGAAAAATTGTTTCTGTAGACAACAGTTTTTAAAAAATACAGCAGGTGACTATTTGAAACACTCCTGCAGTTTTTTTGAGGTGTGCTTTAACTACTCACCCACTGTAATTAGCCGTAAAAAAGAGCCCCTTTTGAGGGCACTTTATTACAGAATAAGACATTTTTTGATAAATTTTGTTTTTATCAGGAAATAAAAATAAACTGGACCCGTGACTAAAGTTTAAATTTTCAAAATTTGGCTGATACCAACTTTATCATTTCGAAGTTTGAATTATTTGAAGTCTTGAAACTGTAAAACCACTCGAATTTGACAAAAAAAGGGAAAAAAATTTCATGTTTTGTTATGTAATAATTTTTTTCAAATTTTCAGCTTATTTACAAGCTTATCTTCGAAATGAAGATAGTTAATAAGGCGGTTTAAAATTTATGATCGTGTTCTGATTAGTTAACTCATACGGGTTCGTGTGTATTCTAAAACAACGAA
>SCLH01000139.1:256859-273042 GCA_004367855.1 Oikopleura vanhoeffeni
CTGTACAAATTTGCAAAATTAAATTCGTCCGATCCTTTTTAATCCGCAAAAAATCTTAGATCACTTTTATGTTTATTATCATGCAAGTGGACTTCCGTTACGGGATTCCAGTAAGAGTCTTTCAGTGCCGGAAATTATTACATTCAAACTTGGCATGAAAAACCTGGACAAATCAGCATTCGGTATTTTTGGATAGAATGCACCTTTTAGAAAATGCGAGACTGTTTATTTTAATGACAGGGAACTGTATCTACAAAGTAGATACATGGTAGCCAAATATTTTTATTATCTGCTGAGGGTATTCAAGTTTTTCTGTTCTGCTTAAAAAATAGAGCTAAAATTGCACTGTGCATTTTTTCACGTTTCGAAAACGTGGCATGTGATGTATTCACATCATGTCCAAGTGTATTTTTGATGATATCATAAAAAAGATCAGCTTTTTTACTCCAAGTTTGTTATCAATTACATCAGATCCAGGGCTAACTTCGTAGATAACACTAATTTGTTCAAGGTCGGCAAAATTTGTTCAAGGTCAGCAAGAGTTTGTTCAAAATCTGCTGTTTTGCAATTAGAACTGACAATCATTGTATGAAGATTCGAGAGGATAGGTCTTATCTCTCATTAAAAGATAGGGGTTAAATTCGGCAAATCCTTTTTTAACGTTGAAGGCGGCTCAAATTTTAAATTATGGGTCATGAACATTTTCTAATATTGGTTAAGCATGTAACCATCAAATCAGATTTAGAAATAGTACTGATGTTGTTAATTTTTTCAAATGGAATTACATTTACGGTTTTAGAAGTATGAGTGAAATTGTCACGGAATGACTGCGTTTAACTCTCACGAATACAAGAGTACCTAACGACTAAGGTAAGAATGGAAAAATCGACCAGCTCCGAATATATTCATTTTTAGAGCAATTTTAGTTTCTGTGCCGAAATTGACCCAGAGAAAATTTTGGAAAAAATTATTTCCCGTTTTCCAAAAATCAGCATTTTCGAAGCCAATCAGCGGCATTCTCAAGAAAAATGTATAGTCAGGTGCAATCAAAACCGCCGAAACGGTTTACAAATTAGTACTGTACTTTATTTAGCCGCAAAAATTAGCCAATATTCAACTTCCGGTTGAAAGGATGTGTTTATCTATTCAAGTTTAATATATAGAACTGATTCAAAATATATTTAAGGTATTTTTCATGTCAATTTAAACACTTACAAGATGTTTTCTCAAAGAATTTTTAAGACAAAATTAAATACGAAAAATTCCCTTCTAAAACATAATGTCATCTCGAGACGACTTTAATTTGCTTAAATTTATAAGTCTGGTCAACCCTGATCACTTCTTATGGCAAAATGTATAAATTATGTAGTATAATTGAGGACAAAAATTAGACGTGTGATGCAATAATGAGCCTTTTCAACCACAAATTATGTCTTTTGACTGTCAAAATTTGGCGCCGGGACTTTTCACCCTATATTTTGTACGGTAGGTTATTTAAAGACAAAAAGTTATCCGTAAAATAAATGTTCCTGAAAAATAAATTGAAAAATCAGCAATATACGACCTTATGCAATAATTTGACTTTTGTTTATAACGGGTAAGATAAATTCAAAATATTTTTATAAGAATCATTTCTTCCAGGAACGAGTGAATTTGTCCTAATGACCGAGAATCAATCTGAAGCGATGGGTCCTTATAAATTATAATCGGGTAAACATTTTCGAAACAGCGTTTTAAAAATTAGAATGGCGTATTTAGATCCTTGTAATTTTAATGTTTATCAGTCAGAAAATATAGATTTTAAAACAACTTGTTAGCTATTTGATTCTAGATTAGTTTTCTAAACAAATGATCGCTTTTTTTATGAAGTACCACGGTATACCGTTACGGTATGTACAAAAAAAATCGTCTATTTTGGTCAAAATTCTAATTCAGCCAATGTGTATTAAGTATATATATTTAGCTAGATGTTTCCGCTATAATATGTGCTAATAAATATTTCAATGATTTTGACACGAAATGTCTACGAGTCCATTTCTAATTTTTTAAATCAAAAAAATTACAATAACGGCACGAATTAATAGAATAATTGAAGATTAATGTTGTCGTTTAGATAACAACATTTTTTTGATTTTCAAGCATTTTTTACACATTTTTAAAACTATTGATTTTGGAAATAAAATAAAAAATGATGTTTTTGCCAGTTTTTTTTTGATAATTTTGCTCGGCGAATTTTTTTTTAAAGGTTTTTTATGGTATTTCAATCTAAAATAATTAAGGGGCCTAAACAAGTCGATACAAAGGTTAACGTCGTGTGTCACCAGTCCGGAGGGATCGGAAAAAATTCGAAATATTTTTTCGTACATCCTCATCTTGATAAGTAAAACATCTTGAGTAGAAAAATCATAAATTTTTACAGTACCGATATTTCTAATTTCAGCGGTATATTTGATTTCTACCTTTCACGGAAGTTATGTTATTTTAATGCCGATAAATCAAAATTTTATAAGATTAAATTCTGTAAAAAAGATTAAAAGTTGACCCGGCCGCAGACTGATGTGATTTGCGTGTTTGTAGAGATCTAACCATCGTGTTCGTGGCGTATTTTTANTAAAAATTAGAAGCGGTTAATTCATAACTTTGTCATAACCCGGGTGATTTCCAAGTGTCTAAATGAAATTCTAGAATTAATTCAAGAAGCTGATAAGGATGGCCCGGTGAGCCACGTAATACTGTATAAACGCCCTCTTTCTAAAGCTAGACTGTTTTAGTAATTAAGGAGGGTAGCTGTCAATTGTGTGTTTTACTAATGGCGCAATTTTGTCTAAGATGTTTGGAAGTAAATTCCAAATTAAAAACAGCGACTGATAATAGAAGAACGGTACGGTAGTTGCCGTATTATCTCATAACATTATGTCATAATATTATCATCCTTTTAGCTAGGATTTTTTTGTTAATTTGTTAATTTTAATGTTTGGAAGGCCTACAGAAAACAAGTGCTGTCTGATAAGTTATAAATGACCGTTTTTAATAACAATTTTTTATCTTTTCTTAAAATACTAAAAATTAATAAAACTATTCCAAGAAAATAAATTTATATTACTATACTTGATTATATTTATTTAAATTTTATTTATTTGAATTCTATTTTTAGGTTTTGTTTTATACTACAGTATCAAAATATTGATAATAAAAAAGTTTAATTAAAGAAATACAGAAATATTTCATGTTTAAAATGAAATCTAAAATAAAATAAATAATTTTGAATGAGAATAAAACATATAATATATTTTGAAAATAAGATCAAAAATATAAAAAATATTTTAAGAATAACATTAAAAATTAAAAAATATTTTAATAATAGAATCAAGACCAAAAACAATATTTTATACGTAAATATCTTCAAAATCAGCTCGAAAACAAAACAAATAATTTCTGAATAAAACCAAAAATATAGAAAATATTTTAAATAAAAATTAATTTCAAAATTAGCTCAGAAACATAGAAAATATCACTGAAATTATTACCGAACGCTTTAATATCAAAAATGTAAAACAAATAATCGCAAAAAAATCAACATAATAAACAGAAACATCAAATCAAAAATATTATACTGTTGATAAATAACATATCGCCGATATGATATGGAAGATACATTATTAAACTATTTTGGATAAATGCCTGGGTTTATATTTTCGTGATTACATTAACTTTGGCATATATACACCCAAATAATTGTTATAAATAAATTTTATATGTGCCTTCGCAACTTCTACATCAAGAAACCAGTCAGTCTGACTTACTTGACACTGTTTAATTTTGACCATTTTAAAACCTTTTCTGACCACTTTGGTAGGTCAAAACGCGACCACTATAACAAACGTTGTTAGACGTGGATTCGTAACACCTTAACCGACTACCATTTTCTATGGTGGCGCTTTGATCTTGGTCTAAATTATCAAAAAAAATATTTTTAAGGTTTCAGCTTTGTAGGTTAATTTTCCGAGGTTAGAAAGTGAAACTAGCCTGGATTTAGCTTAAAAATCAAATTCACCCGGAAATTTCGGGTCAGAAAGTTTATACGTTGTACAAAAGCTTATTGTTTAACGATCCAGATTTTCTGTCTGGTATTTTTATTTCGAAAATTGTACTAATTTCTAAGGTACTTTACGTTGCATTTTCAATAAAAACGTTCCTCGAATTACAAATCCCGATTTTGGCAGCAAAGTAGTATAAGTAATGTTCAAGATTATGGCCGTTATACGACCACTGATCCTCTTTAGTTTTATTTCTGACTTTGAATCTATATTTATCTACGAATAAGGGTTAAAATATTAGCTGAAAATTGCTGTTTTTGGTGTAAATTTAAGCCAAATTTGTTAATTAGAAATCACTGTTATGAAACAATAGAATTAGATTTGTCGTTTTTTAAAATGCAATTAATCGAAGATTTTAAAAATATTATGTCTAAAAACTGTAAAGAATTTCATTACAAAAAATAAAAAATTTCATTAAAAATATATAGAAAATTTTTAAAAATTAGAATCAAAAATATGAAAAATATTTCAAAAATAATATCAAAAATATTGTAAAAATGAGAATATAGAAAATATCTTAAGCATGAAATATAGAAAATATTATATAAAGAAAAACTTAAATTTTGTAACTAAATTGAATATACCAATAACTATTTATTTATCAAAATCTTCAAATTTTTATATAAGCAGACAAAATTTTTTGTATACACTTAGCTACGTAGTTATTTGGTTCTTCAAAGATAAATATTATACCCTCCGATGGCTTTGATAACCATTTTTGTGCCAAAAAACAGTGCCCTTTTCTTCCATTCCGAATGAAAATATTTCGAACCCGTGCTACTTTCACAAAAATCTGACTCATTTCTGACTAAACCCCTTTTTAAACTCTTTGTAAATACAAAAAATAATATCGCTGGAAATCTCGTTTGGTACGAAAAGTACTCATATTTTATCTCTTTAATCTTATAAACCTGATGTTTTTGTATAGCAAAATGAACTCGGTCGTAAGCAAATGTTTTTTTTGTTTTCAATTTTTTTTCGTTAGTTTTTTCTCACAGGAGTTGGTTACGGGAAAATGGGCGGGCAAAAAGGATCTCTCGTTAGTGTTCTTCGGTGGGACTGGCTTCTATCTAGCTTGGTTTATCGAGGCAAATTAGCTTGAAAAATGGTGGTGCAGTGGAGCAGATTCTCACATCATGAGGGTGCTTTTTGGTGCTCAGCTCTCGCGGCCAGTGCTGTCTTTTTTGCATGGGGGACCAGTGAATCGGCTACTTTTTTTGAAATGAACATCATTTTTATTTGAAAATGTGGCTAGTTCTATTTCAAAAACAGTTTTTTTGAAATCAAAAGTTCTGAAAGACAAAGAGGGCCAAAATCAGCTATTCTTGATGTTACGATTTGTATAATTTTTATAAATTCAAGAGTTTCTACTTGGATAACTACATTAGTTACCCGTATGAGTTGACACTTTTGTGATTGAGGCCACAAGTATCAGCAATTTTGCGATGATGAATTAAAAAAATTCTTGCTCACCATCTAACGTTAAGTGGGAAATGCGATTTCGCCGTGTCAATTTTTTTTAATTTTGTACTTAATTTTTACAGTTGTCCCTCGGTAGAATTTTTTGGGTTGATAGTAAAAGGGATAAAACGTAAAATGTATAAATTTTAGATTTGGAACTTCAATATGCAAGAAGAAGAGTTATAGAGCATAAAATTCCAAAATTTTTGTCAAATCAGATTATTTAGATAAATCTTTATAAAATGATATAATTTTTTTTATTGCATGAAATAATCAAAATATAAATTTGCTAAACATTTTAAAATTGTCAGATTTCACATAATGTTATTGGAATTATCATTTAGCGCAAAATAAATATTTTTAGATTTTACTTATGCTGGAAATATCACATTTATACATGTACATTTAACGTTTTATACATTTTATTATGGACTCAAATTTTTTATGACCATTCGAGCGATTTTGTTAGTTAGGAGGTTTATTTGATCATACTAATACAATAGAAGTAATGCTGTACCGCTTTCGGAGTGTTCGAGTTAAGTCAATTTCAGTTGGAAACGTCAAATAAAATACGATTTATGATAGAATAAAACATTAAACGTATACAAATTTCATCTTGGGCACACTTTTTCCACAAGACAATTTTTATTGCAAAATCAACTCATGATGCCGGTTTGAGCTTTTTTGTTTAACCGGTGGTCCATCAAAATTTTTGATATAATTTACCAAATCTCCGTTGTAAATTTACGCAGATACAAGATGAAAAATTTGAATGTTAGACTGTTCTCAAAAAATAACATAATACTTAAAATAAATTAAGATTTCCTAAACCTTTTTGTATTTGCTAAGTTAACCAGCCTCTTAACCATAGATCTGTATGGTTTTCTAAATTGTAGAAAATCTCTTAAAACAAATTTTTTATGTAAAAAAAGAATTCGCACTTAATTAAAGCTCAACCTTTGAGCCTCAAGGGTTTAATAATGGTTTATGAAACAAAACCCAGGGGCCGGATATTCGGATAACGTTTGGAAAAACGATGGATGTCAAGAATTGTACATTTATGCAGATTTATTTCCCAATAACTGAATTTCTAAATAGCTTGAAAAAAAATAAGTAAAAAAAAAATATATTATATTTAAAATATCATTATGAAATATTTAACCAAATCAATAAATGTATAAATTAACGTGTCGCACTTGATGTTGAACCTGACATTCCTCGATTTTATCAAAAAAAGTTTTTTTACGGAATTTTGAGGTTTGTTTTATGTGGTGTTCCACCGTAAAACATGTAAATTCAACATTGTTTTTTAACAAAACGTTGGTCGGTGTCAGAATATTTAGTGATAGTTATTTTAGTCTAAGTTGTTTAACTCTTAGATGACGAAAAGACTATTTGTGACTTTTGATCTTTTAACTCGTAGCATAACAGATAATTTCTTGACTCACAGTTATTTTATGGTAAAGTAGGCCCGACCTGTTATAGGAAATCACTAATAAATTGGTCTACGGTAAAATGTTTTCAAAATTTTATCAGGAAAGTGTTCAGAAACGCAAATTCGTTTTTCAAATGACCTACCACTAACTTGCGCCTAACTGCGAATATTAATTTTCAGACGTTATCTACAGCGTGTAGAAATTATGTATCATTTGGCTCGGAATTTTCGAATTAAATTAAAACATAATTTCAAGGCAAATGATAGGCAATTTCAAATAAGGTTTTGCGTTTATAAACGCTTTCCGGTTGAAATTTTGAAAACATTTTCGCTTAGATCATTTTATCCATAATTTTCTAGAACATACAGGGTGTAAGGTTTTTCCCTTCTTTTTTCCAAACTGGTTACACTTGATTTCCGCCGTTTTGATTGGTTGAATCTGAGAAAACTCTTCTGAGAACCAATCAAAACGGCGGAAATCAAGTGTAACCAGTTTGGAAAAAAAAAAGGTAAAAACCTTTACGGTAATACACCCTGTACATGTATCAAAAAATTAGCTACCGTAGGCAAAAAAAAGTCTTGTCGGGCCTACCTCACTTTATGGTCGCTAGCAACCACTTTTTCGAATCAAGCATATATATAACGGCTATATTATAACCTAAGTTTTTTATTAAATATGTTGATCAACATCCAATTTCCTTTGCATTTAAAATTTTGTTATCAGTTTTGTAAGGAGCGATTAGGTCGAGCGACTTATTTGCGCTATATCCCTTTAAAACCTTTTGGGTGATTTGAAAGATGTAGGTTGGGGGAGCCAATCCTAACACTCCTGAGACCCCTTCTAGCCACTCATGAGGCCGCTTTCTCTTCTTTTCAGCCTACATCTATCAAATCACCCAAAAGGTGTTAAAGGGATATCCTGTTCCAACACTCTTGAATCAAAAACGATTTTGTATTATACAATACATATTTTACAACTACGTATTGTACAATACGATCGTTTTTGATTCAAGAGTGTTGAAACAGGATATGCGAAATATCCGACTCGAAATTTCGGGCAATGTAGTGTAGTTGGTTAACACACTTGAATCTTGATGATAGAGCCCGGGTTCGAGCCCCGGCTTGTATTTCCACCATTTTAAGGAATTATGATACCCTACAGTTTGCTTCCGAAAAAATTTAAAAGATGCTCTGTTACACGGGTGACCAAACTGTTCAAATAAGTTTTTGACACAATGCATGATTTTCATTTTGATAATAAGACTAATAGTTTTAGCATCTTTTAAAGCTTAGTATAGAATCAAGCTTAATATCAAATCTAAAGTAAAAAAGGGGGAAGGGGAATTTTTGTCGGAAAGTAAACGAGAACGTAGAGCAAACAACTGTCCATGGAAAACCAACTTTCCTCATTTTTTTGCCAGTAAATTGAGAGACTTTAATTTTTACCGAAATACGAATTCTGAAGTATCGCATAAAGTGTCTTTGCAGCAGAGTATCAAAAAAAAAGGAGAAAAGAGGAGAGGAGAGCCTCATTGATACATCGCTTGAGTTAAAAAAAGTTAAAAAGCATTTAATCGGTGGAAAAGAAGAGAAGAGAGGATTTCAACGGAGAGTAAGCAGGAAAGTAAAGAAAAACAAGCAGAAATTGTTTTCAACGTTGCGTTTTTATTTGTCAATTAGTGTTTTTGATAATTATTTTTTAATCAAATTGGTATATTTGTTACTAATAAGACTTGAAATTAATTTAAATTAGATTTTATTGTTTTGCGTTTGGTTGATATTCTAAGTTAGAATACAAACAAACTAATTAATAAATATAAACGGAACGTTATAATTTCGAACGTTCCGTTTTAATTTGTTAATTCGTTTGTTTTTCAATCAAATTAGTTATTTGAAACTAATTAGTTTGCAAATTAATTTAAATTTAACTTTATATTCAGCGGTCTTAAAAAATACAAATTCGATTATCATAAATACACATTTCTGAATTGTTCTCACGTTAGTATCTAAAAATAGATTTTTGACAATTTTTACAAACACAACTTACAATTTAATCGAACTACGGACTTGCTTTTGCAGCAAAGTATCAAATGGTAAGGAGAAAGGGGAAAGAGCGCCTCAGTATACTTTCCTCGAGTAAAATAGGGAAAACAGCATTTTTCGGTTAACAGAGGAAAGGGAAAAGATTTCAATGGAAAGAAAATGGGAAAGTAAGAAAACGACCAAAGTAACCAGGCTGTGCATTTTCGCTCATTTGTGATTATTCTAAATTTTAAATTTCCGTTTTATATCCTATTACGAGGAAGGTAGATCAAAAATGCCTAGGTAAAAATACAAACCAATTACAAGGTAAAAATTACAAGGTAAAAATACAAACCAAATACAAACGAGAGTGAGACGGGCCAACCAACCAATCAAATCCCTGAATTGAACACACAATTGGTTTGTATTTTTACCTAGGCAATTTTGATCTACCTTCCTCGTAATAGGATATTCTAACATTCCATTTTGATTTGTTAATTCGTTTATTTGTAACTCATTAATTTGAAAATTAATTTTAATTAAACTTTATTATTCTGAAATATAAAAAAATACAAATTCGCTTATCAGAAACACACATTTCTTGCTTGTTCTCACGTTAGTGTCTAAAAATAGATTTTCGACAATTTTCACAAACACAGCCGTTTTACAAGGGAAAAAGAGAGGCCCCAATTTCGGTAGGCGCTGCAGACCAATGCTTTTCTTGCAGCGCTCCAGCATAGTTCCAAGAGTAAGGACCTGAAGGCATATTATTCTCTGTATAGTAAAATAAGGCAAATATTACGGACCGGGCTCTGATTGGCCCAAATTTCCAGCCTTGAAAACCTGCTACCATACTAAATCATATAAACCTGACAGTCCCTAGAAAATCACTACACTACCGGGGCCCTTGCACTGTTTTTTTTGTTAGTTTAGAGCAGCTCCCTCACTATTTTATTTCACATTGCTCGTACTACAACATGGCCCACAAAAACTTATCCGTTGTTTCACAATAAAAAAATACCGGACCCCGGGAACCCCGCTAAATTGAATTTTACTTAGGGACGTAATAAGAATAAATAGACAACGTTACACTAAAAAGTTTCCGATTTTAGGAGTAAAAAGTTGATCGAAGTTTATGAAGAAAAACTTAAAGTTCAACCCTCGAGGTTACAAAACAAGAAAGTTCCGCAAAGTTTTTCTGACCGTATAATAAAAAAATAAGGTTTGCCAAAAACGTAACTTTTCTTCAAAAAGTGCTCGAATAACCTTGAAGAAAATTAAGGGGATTAGTTCAATACTATTGTTCGATTACAAAGTCCAAAACAAATCACGTGACCTTATAATCAAGGAATAAGTTTTGGCATGAGGGCACGTAACCCCCGTACGTTTCCTATTCAGAAGTTGAAAGTTGATCAAATTTTATTAGAATAATCTGAAAATTCAACCCGCATGCTAACAAAACACTAAAGTTCCACAAAGTAATTTTTGAACATTATTGTTCGACATTATTGTGAGCTTCGATGGCTTGATTTTATTTTTAAATGATATTGCAAACTCGATAAAAATAACTCTGAGGGTTAAACAAGATTAGCAGTTATTTTAGACCTGTAATTATGCTCATTTTAAATTCCTGTTTCATTACCGAATCGCGCGTCATCGACTGTCTAGTAACCAATTAAAAGTCACCACGGAAGAGGAGTTTAGGTAACTTTTTACAGTATTGTAAAAATTGGTCGAGACCACAAGGGAAATTTCTCTGGATCAAACCTATAATTGGCAGGAAGATACTTTCAATCAGAGATTGAGTTTTTGGTCTCGAACAATTTTTTATACGACTGTATTGTAGACAGATGAAATATTTTGAATGAATACAGGCGGAGGCCTATCCCTTTATCACTTTGTGTTAAATGCGTCCAAACGTTTTAAACAACACGTTAAAAAAGAGTAGTGGCTACGCAATCTAACAAAAGGTGAAAAGGGATATCGCCAAACTTTGCCTATCGAAAATTATCCCTGTTGCGCCTTTCCTCTGCAACGCGTCATAACTTTGGAGCCAGTGTCCACATGCACAATACTCGAATGTCGACTTAATTCAAAAATCCCGCGATTATTGGTCACTTCTCAAGTTATGACGCGTGGCGAGAAAGGCGCAGTAGGGATAATTTTCCAGTACCGCCGTAAAAAACTACGTAATTTCAAGTTTTTTATTAAATTCCACCAGTGCCATATGACCGGGACAGCATATCGCCGAAATTGAGTTGGCGTTGGAGGTTTTTATTACAAATTACTTCAGGTGTGTCATGAATGACGTCATAATTCAAGATTGAATTAATAATTTTTTTTTCAATTTTTATTTGATTGCGTAATTTCACACATTTTGGTATTTCACTTTATTTGAACCTATTGTTAAACTCCTTATAAAATTGTAAAACTTTCGAAATTATGAACGCCCACGTATTTTTAATTTTTGAACGAATTTTTTTTCTCTGTCCTTTAATCGCCGAAAGTGCCAATATCGTCGAAAATGTTCAATATCGCCGAATTTTTTCTGAAAAAACAATTTCGGCGATATTGGACCTCTTCATGTATAAAATTTGGTTTACTAATCAAACTATACTCAGTAAACCGAAATGGTATGTCAATTTATTTCGTTCGGAAAACCCTGTTTTTGTAAATTTTCATCAGTAAAAGCTATAATATTAAAATTTGGTTGAAAGAAGGTTTATTTAAGAAGCTCATAAAAATTGTGCATCAATCCTTCGATTTTGTTTTCTAAGCCAAAAGTTCACGAATCGTGAACGATGGATTTGATACTTGTAATAGGTCCTACATTTATTAAAAATTGCACATAGTCACTTTAAAATTCAAAATTTCTAGTCTATTGGTTTTAGTCTGGAAAATACTAAAATTGAAACGTTGCAAAACCTCTATTTTCGAGAACCAACAGTGAGCGGCTCTAATCTTTTTATTTTTTCATGATGCAACCAAATAGTCTATTTGTAATAGCTCTCTGATAATTGGCAGCAAAATACCTGATATTTTGAAGCGGTAAGTTGAGTTGAGTTTATGACAGATTGGTTCAGAGGGCTTGAGAAATTAAGAATTTAAAAAATTTCGATGCAATATTGAAGTTCCTTAACTCTCACAATGGCAAACTACTTCTGGACTCACAAAATCCCATGGTCACGCGTGACCATGGTGTTTAAATCAAGCGTATAACCTTAGATTCATTATCAACATATATTTTTTACGTGTTAATATGGTAATTCAAATAATTTGCTACAATCGTATGAAATCAAAATGTAAAAAAAGGAATTTTAGGGGGTCAGACTCGGCAGACGCTAAATTTCAGAGCTTAACAAAAATAAAAAGTGAAGCCGGGTCTGAGTCAATAAAGTAAGCGTTCAAGCTCCGATTTCTACAGGGTGTAGTCGGGGTTTCTTTACAACTGAGGTGAGGTTTTTTTTATATTTTTTCAAAATTCTTCAAACAAATTTTTTCTTCAATCAAAAATATAGGAAACACCCAATCTCAGTTGTTTAAATTTTCTTCAAATTATTAAGGGGTTTGGTCAACGCAATCAGGAAGGACATAAAAATGTTACTAAATTTCAATTAATAAATGCATTTCAAACTCATAAAATGGGCAAACATGGCGTAGGCGTCCAAGCTCCGATTTCTCAAACCCTTTCAATTTAACTTTGATCAGGGAGCAGTCGGGGTTTGTGCATGTGCCCACAATGAACAAAATGTGTGGTCCCAGACAGCCGGCGTGCTTGACTTTACCACCCCCTTTTTTTCGGTATCGTCCAAATATGTGAGCTTTGAGGTCGGACAGTTCTAAAAAAAAGAGGTTACCTACGAAGTTAATTTTCGGCATTGGAAATTTTAATGTCGTTCCAGAAAAATAAAAAAATCAATTGCAGACAAAAAAAAATTCATAAATTTCGAATTTTCGCAGCTTCAGAGTGAGAAAAAAATCGAAAATTATAAGCAGAAATAGTTTTTTTGTGTCGAAAATATATGAATAATCGGACCTAGTTAAATTTTTTTAAAATAAACTCACTTGTTATTCTACCGACCCCGTTTCTAGTACAACTCGAAATTGCACAGTAGCTTTTACACAATTGTCTTGGGTGACACTAATTGTAGATAGCCTAATTATTTTCCGCGGAGGCTCCGTGAATTCATCTGACCGGTCGGAATCGAAGGATTTTTTTTCAATGTACTCACACATTTGAATATCTTCATCAACTGGTTCGATAACACCTTCTTCAACGACAGCTTCTACAACTACCGGTTCTGGAACAACATCTTCTTCAACGACAGCTTCTACAACTACCGGTTCTGGAACAACAACTTCTTCAACGACAGCTTCTACAACTATTGGTTCTGGAACAACAACTTTTTCCACCACTGGTTCTGGTACAACCACTTGTTCAACAACTGGTTCAGGAACAACCACTGGTTCTGATACAACCACTGGTTCAGGAACAACCACTGGTTTTGGTACAACAACTTGTTCAACCACTGGTTCAGATTCGACGGCAACTTCTTCGAAAATAATAATGGATTCTGACTCATCGACCATTTTTTCGAGGATGTTTACCAACAGTTCTTGAACTTCCTGCTCCGACAGTTCTCGTTGCGTTTTCAACATCAACGACATCTCAGTTCGAAATCGTTTGAATACCAATTTTTTGCACAATCCGTTATAAAAAGAAGTTGGATTTGGTCCGCGGCATGTCAATGAAAATTCGAGTATTGCCGCATGGGCTGACATTTCTTTAAATATAGACAGGAGGGCTAAAAATATCAAAAATTACAAGGTTTCCCTCTAAGAATGAAGCAATCAGTTTTTAGAATATAAAAAAATCGATAATTTTGAATCAAAAATCAATTTCATCCCGATAGAATATCCCAAATAAAATACAAGATCCGACATACAGAACCATCGCATGACTAAGAAACCAGCCTTGAACAAGGAACAACGGACAATTTCGAGACAAGGATCCGAGACAAAGTACAGTAGATCTGAGACCAAAAACAAGGATCCGAGACAAGGATCCAAGACAAGGACAACAGGATCTGAGACAAAGGACAAGGATTTGAGATATAGGACAGGGATCCAGACAAGGCAAGATCCAAGACAAGGATTGAGAACAAGGCAATGAAGACAAGGACAGAAGATCTGAGACAAGGACAAGGAATCCGAGACAAGGATCTGAGACAAGGACAAGGATCTGAAGACAAGGAACAAAGGATCCTGAGACAAGGACAAGGATCTGAGACATTAGACAAGGACTGGAGACAAGGACAAAGGATTCGAGACAAGGACAAGGATCTGAGACACCGGACAAGGATCTGAGAACAAGGACAAGGATCTGAAGACAAGGACAAGGATCTGAAAGACAAGGACCAAGGACTGAGACAAAGACAAGGATCTGAGATAAGGATCCGAGACAAGGACAAGGAACCGAGACAAGGACAAGAATCTAAGACAAGGACAAGGATCTGAGACAAGGACAAGATCTGAGACAAGACAAGGGATCTGAGGACAAGGAATCTGAGACAAGTGATCTGAAGACCAAAGGAATCTGAGAAAGGATCTGAGACAAGGATCTGAAGGACAAGGACAAGGATCCTGAGACAAAGGATCTGAGACAAGGATCTGAGACAAGGATTGCTAGACAGAGGATTCTGAGACAAAAGATCCAAGACCAAGGACAAGGATGCCAAGACTAAGGATCCAAGACAAGGATTCGCGAGACAAGGACAAGGATCTTAAGACAAGGATCTGAGACAAAGGAAAACAAGGATCTGAGACAAGGACCAAGGATCGGAGACAAGGACAAGGATCTGAGACAAGGAACAAAGGATCTGAAGACAAAGGGATCCCGAACCAAGGACAAGGATCCCGAGACCGAAGGATCCGAGAACAAGGACAAAGGATCAAGAAAAGGACAAGGATCTTAAGACAAGGACAAGGAATCTAAGACAAGACAAGGATCTGAGGACAAGATCTGAGACAAGGAACAAGGAAATCCAAGACAAGGATCTGAGACAAGGACAAGGTCCGAGACCAAGATGCAAGAACAAGGATCTTAGACCAAGGATCCAAGACAAGATTGAGACAAGGACCACGAGACAAGGGACAAGGACGAGGCAAGGATCTGAGACATGACAAAGAGATCCGCCAGACAAGGATCCGAGCCAAGGATCCAAGGCAAGGATCTAAGACAAGGATCCGAGACAAGGATTCGAGACAAAGGACCCGAGACAAGGACAAGGATCCGAGACCAAGGATCTGATACAAGGAACAAGGTCTGAGACAAGGATCTCAGACAAGGATCCGAGACAAGGACAAAGGATCCAAGACAAAAGGATAAAGATGCTAAGAATCAAAAGATCCCGAGACAAGGATCTGAGACAAGGGAATCTGGAGACCTAGATTCTGAGTCAATGTCAGGATCCGAGACAAGGTTCAAAGGTTACGAAGACAGATAAGGATCGGAGACCATGACAAGGATCTGAGTTGCCCACAAACAAGGGTCAAACGACAAAAAAAAGCTCTGCAATAATTTGTAACTGTGTTTATTGATTAATATCGATAATAATAGATTTTATTAATTTATTTAAAGATCCAGAAATAACAATCTTTGACAAGGGTTTTCAAATTGTTTTGATGCTGGCATAGTAGGTAAAATTGAATAGACTAAATCTCTCCATGTTTTGTTTTGTTTCGTCAGACTTCCCGAGAAGGTATAAATCCCACTTCTTTCTCAGAGAACATAGTCATTGTTTTCCAACATAGATACCATTTTTGCTGCTGGATTTCACAAACCAAACTGTAAAGAATCTTCGGAAAGCTTTTCACAAGCCATTTTTTCAACCTTGAAATGCAATAAAAAAATAATTGTTGCATTGTTTTTTCTTGAATTGATTACACATGACATTCAAAACCTAAATTTTTATCGGCAAATCGAATCAAAAATAAGCAACCAATCGTTCTCCCATTTGAATGTGTAACTTGAAAATTGAATTTCTCTCTCAATATCATGCATTTCACCGAAATCGTCTCGAATTTCAACATATTTCATAATACAGTTTCCTCCAAAATATTTATCACATTTGGCTCTGAAATAACCGGGACATATTTCTCTAGTTTT
>SCLH01000139.1:304776-336983 GCA_004367855.1 Oikopleura vanhoeffeni
TTTCCTTAATATGAAAGTTGTTTTCCATGAAAAAAAGAGAAAAACAGCTTTTTAGGAAAAAAAATTGACCTTCAATTGCGTTTTAAAATCAAAAAATCTCCTGACTTTGAAAAGAAAAGTAGCCTTTAACACCCGCAATTTAATTGAGGTTTTTTCAAAATAATAATTTTTTGATAAATTGCGTGCCAAATGGCACAAACCGGTGTCACAAGCAAGTGTTGTAAATTTCATCAGTAGTTCAGGAACGATATTCGATTGACCCTTCTTTCGGTTGAAATACGGAAATCCAATAGATACTGAAAAATAACACAACTGATTCGGTCTGATTATTCAAGAAAAATTCAAAAAAAGCATTAATAAAAAGTTTTGAACTCGATTTGCGAAAATTTTTCATGATATTTCTAAAAAAATCTACAAAAAATGACAAATGAACATGTTATGATTTTTTCAACAGCAGTCAGAAAATATGTAAACATGCATGAAAAAAGTAAAACTGGCCATTCTTTTCGTTTTTATTCACAGATTTCAGAAGAAAAACAAAAAAAATTTTGAGTGAAAAATGCGTGAAATTTTAGTAATACTTTGAATTTTTGGAAATTTTAGGAATTCAAAAATAAAAGTTCGAACTCAAATCTTTCGTTAAATAGATAATAAAATACCTTAATGAGCTGATACACATTTATTTTGATTCAGCTAACGATAATAAGCGCAAAAATATAAACCAACTAATTATTTTCGGAAGTTAAATTGTCTCCAGTCTGCCACATCGCTGCTACCCCCTTCAGGTAGATTCACGGTAGATTTTTTGGCATTTGACTATTTTGGTATGCTACTGGCAATCCAAATCATAAGATAAAAATTTATTAGCAGATTGTAATCTATTTTGAACGCTAAAGGAATAACTCAATCGATGCTCACCGAGACAGGTGAGAAACTGAGACTGAAAATTTGAACTTACTAAATATTATTTTAATTGAAACAATTGATTTTATAATAACAAGAATTAAATAATTTTTGAACACAGAAAAAATAAGAAAAAAATCATTATTATAAATAATTCGAAATAGATAAAATTTCATTTATTTGGGATACTTTTTATATTATCTGCTTTAAAAATTTGATATGGGTTTTAATTTTACAGTTAACAGTTCTTTTATTTATTTTTAAATATTAATTGAGTTCGGAATATAAACTAAAAATGTTAATTTATACTATTTTCATTTATTTTAGAAATTGATATTGTTTCTATATATGCACATACTATGTAAAAAACTGGGTGCAGCCCCTTTTTTGAAGTTTATGTAAAGAATTGATTCATTTTCTTATCTTAATTCTTATTTATATTCTTCCTAGTCTCACACAATTTTTTGTCTTCGTCAACTTTGTGATGGAGTCAAAACCTTAAAGTGGGCGCTAAAAAGTTATAACCTTTTTGGGGGATAACGGAAACAAAAATGGTAGAAGGCAAAAAAATATAAGAATTCGTTTTTAAAATACCCGGTTTCTCACTCGAGAAAATTTAATACTTAGACAACTAAAGCAATTAATTTTGAATCTTTATGTGGAAATATATTTTTTAAAATTAATAAACGTTTTGCGTGAGCATGTTTAAGTTTTTGAAACAAAAGTTTTGGAAGTTTCAAGAATTTAAAAAATCGAAATATAGAATTTGCAAACTTTTGTGTGGGCAGAGAAACGTTTCCATTTGGAAAGTTAGGGAAGATTTCTTTATGAACAATTTTAAAATACTGAAAATGTCTTTAAAATTTACGCCGACCTTTGTAAAGCCAAAGCTTTTTTCATTCGAATGCATCGACCTTCATTAAATGATCAAAAATACCATACAAAAATTTAAACAATATTTTCATTGAAATTCTGATTTTGAATAAAATGTTAAATTTTGAAAAAAATTTTAATTTCAAAAATTAATTTTTAATTATATTATAACGTTTTCGATAATCTGATTTATTTTAAATACATTTAAAAATAAAATTAAAATGTGAATTTCATTTTTATAAAACCTGATAATATTTCGTTGAATTTAAATTTTTTCATTCATATTATCAATTTTCTATTGAAATTTTAAATATTCTAGTGAAATTTTAAATTTTCTTATTAAATTTCACATTTTCGAAATCGATTAAATATTTTCGAATGAAATTTAAAGTGCTTTAGATTATTTAGATCAAAAAATTAGATTAAAAATTTTCATTTCTTTGCAAAAATTACAATTTTTGCACTATATTTACATTTTTCTGATAAAAATATATTGTAAGCTGTTTGATTTGAAATTTTCATGCAATTTACATGCAGAGAGGCAAAGTTGTTTTTGGAATGTTAGATAGGCTCAAATAAAACCGTTTAACTTTCTGACCCTGACAACAGCCATTTTTAGTATTTTTATTAGAAAACTGGTCTTATATCAAGAATTGGGTAGGTTTCCACGCCGATTTAGATTCAAGATATAAACGTGTATCAAACGGGCTTGTTATCAGAAACGATAGTCGGACCACAAAGAGGTGACAAAAATGTTCTGGGTGGCCCTTCTTATTTTCGATGTAAAGAATCTTGACCAGGGCTATATTTATCTCGCGTCCAAACGGCGGCTCGTTACGGCGGCCGCGGCGCTCGAGCTCAAAAATCTTGGTCAGTTGGTAAAGCCTTAATTTTAAGGCAAACTGAATCAATTTTAATGGCTTGAAAATTTATAATCTGAATAAATTGATAGATTAAATTTCTCTACACATTTTTTATGTTAATTAAATTATGCCTGAAAATTGTTTCTGGGAAGTCCCCAGTGGGGACGAATCGAAAAGATAAATTGTGTCAAATATCATCGATTTTTTATTGCTGATTTCTTTCAAATTTTAGCTAAAACGCNTCAGAAAATATGTAAACATGCATGAAAAAAGTTAAAGTGGCCATCTTTTTCGTTTTTATTCACCGATTTCAGGAAAAAAAACAAAAAAAATTTTGGTTGAAAAATGCGTGAAATTTTAATAATATTTTGAATTTTTTTGAAAATTTTAAGAATTCAAAAATAAAAGTTCGAACTCAAATCTTTCCTTAATTAGATAAAAAATTATTTTAATGAGCTGATACACATTTATTCTGGTTCAGCTAACGATAACAAGCACAAAAAATAAACCAACTAATTATTTTGTAAGTTAAATTTACGCCAGTCTGCCACATCGCTGCAACCCCCTCAAGTTTTAATGTTCGAACTTCAGATATGATTCTGGCCAATTGATTTAGTAACTAAAAAAAGATTTATTATAAGCTTCGGATTTGTTTACTTATTCATACTTTTACCGCCTTTTCAGCTTCTGACAACTAAAACTGTGCTCGACGTTCGGCTTCTCTAAGTTGACGATAATTCACCAGTTCGTTACTCCCACGATATGATTTCATAAGTATCAATTCATTTGTATCTAGATCCAAGTTTCGAAGAAAAGAAACTAGATTGTTCATCTTAGCTGCCACAATATTAGCTCGCGAAGAAATACTTCGATGAGAACTGTCACGATTGACTTTATCGAGCAGTGAAAAATAGGACTTAACTCTCACATTTGTATTAGATACTTTTTCGATTGCGATTGAAATAAGTAAACATTTTATCCGCCATTTATTTAACAATATCTTTAAATCGCGGTAATTCACATGTAAAGCCAATCTTAAACTCGAAATTATATTTTGCATTAAAAATTAAGTGTAACAAACCTGTAGGTAGACAAACGAGCGGAACCTTGCTTCTAAAGAGGGCTTCGTTGGCGATAAAGGATTATGAAAATCTTGTCTTAATAATCTATTCAATTCCGGTTTGCATATGTCACGATCAACACCATATCTTTGTACATACCACAAAATAAGTTCACACTTTCTTTATAATTAAACAGTTGTTTCCACATCCGCAGCGGCAACTTCCACCCATAAAGAAAGTAACAAGTAATACCATGACCATGATAAAGCTAATAGCTCTAACTTCGCGTCCGCCAATTCTGCCTCTTTAAAATGTTCCAACAAATCAGGTGCTGTTCTAGGAAGAAATTCGATGAAATCATTCCAATAAACAAGAACTCTGATGGTATTTTGCGGTTTTGCTCGCGGTCTTCCATGAAAAAGTTCCAACTTGATGCATCTGAAACTGTTGAGGCTGATTTGGATGAAGCAATAGCTTCTGTCACTTTCTTCAATACAATTTCGCCAATCGATAAACAAGTGCCAGCATGGTGATCCATTTTTGCAATAAGATAACGAAACCCATGCATTTCCGAAAATACTTTTTTATTCAGTTTTGAATATGAAACTGAAATTCAAATACAAATTTTTCGAACTTTCAAATAATTAAACCTGAGCTTTGAATTTGACTTATTTTTTATGAACGGAAATTTTAAGTGCTAGCATGATAATACTGATGATTAATAATTTAATTGATTTTGACTCATTTTTATTGTATGATACTTATACTATTTTTCGCTTTGAACTTGTTTTATATTTAACTGAAATTAAGCTGGTTTCTCCGCCGATTCTTTTTGTTATTTTTCTTTCGGTTTTACGGTAAATAATAGAACAGTTTGTTTTAAGATTTTAAACCGAGTCATTTTTCCTCTCCTAACCACGTTTCGTAATAATTACCGATTAAATCAACCACAAAACTCTACCTACTTTTTATTTTAATAATTTGAATAAATACGGTATTTTTTGAAACAGAGTCTGACTTTAGGTGAAATATACTGTACTCTTTGACCGCTTTAGATTTTGTTACCCTTGAACTGTTTTTACGAGTACCCCTTTGACCCCTTAAAATGCCTATTTTTTCTGAAAAAGACGATGACCCCTTAAAATGCATATTTCATTGTTGCACAGTACACAATCAACTTTTTACGCACAAAATGTTCTTTGATTATCTCTACCGATCATCACCTGGCAAGATGATATTTTCGATCGTTTTGGCGCGCAAAAGGGTTTATTTGTTTAATTGTCAGTATGGGACTCAAAATACTGCATATAAGGTCTGGTTTTGTATGACAATTTATAAATAAAAATGACGAAAAAATACTCTAAGCGTAATATTTTGACGTCAGCAAAAAAAAAAGAAATATATGATTTTTATATAGACAGCGGTCGAAAAAACGCAGTCTTCTTTGGCTACTTATTTTTTTCAAAATTTATAAATAAAGACCGCTTAATTGTTTTCTAAACATTTATTCGTATTATTTAATATTCAAATTTCTAGAAAATTTAAATTCGAATTTTTAAGTCTTTGAAACTAGAAATTCAGCAAACCACAATTCGTATTTTGTAAAAAAATATTCAAAGAATCAAAAAACATATAGATATCAAGAAAAAAACAATTTGTCTCTAGAAAAAAAGGTATTTTCTCTTCAAATGCGCATAATCCCCTTTGACCCCTTAAAATGCATACTTTTTTTGTAAGGGGTCAGGGACTGTAGTAAGATATGATGCACTTGAAGAAATTGATGGGGGAAAACCGTATCATATTAATATGGTTTTCCCTCACTCTAACTGAGTAATTTTTTTGTATCTAAAATTTTGTAACTCTAAACCCTGCGGTTTGAAAATCCTCGCACTTTTTTACGAATGCGGTCATCGCATCACCTGACAGAAAGAATGTTTTTTTTTTAAATTATTATGTTTTATTGGTAAAAACGTTTCGCTAAAGCATCTTCAGGTTTTAAAATTATAAGTCTTAGTCGTTATTAGACTTTACAGATCGGAAATCTAGAGCGTTTTAAGAATCGTAATTTTTAGTGTGGGCAGAGAAAATTATGTTTAAAAACATGGCGTCATCAGATGCTTTAAGAAAAATGTCGGAAAACTCGTTAACGAGTGTTATAAAAAAATGATTACTGCCCATTAAAATAATTTCTGTCATTTCGACATTGGTTATTTCAATTTCGACGTCAGACCAATACATTCGTCTATTCCCGAAATTTTTTGAAAATTTAACTTTTTCTTTAGACCTCATAACCGCAAACATAATTGGACTCATTTTTTCCTTACTGTCATACGGTATGACNGGAAAATCTCAAAAAAACTTTCGGCGATATGGGAACAAAAATACCTTTTTTGTTCAACAAAATTAAAAGCGCGTAGGCGTTCGAAATGACGTCATATGTCAAAATGTTTTGATTTTATAAGGAGTTTGACAATAGGTTCGAATAAGGTGAACACCAAAATACGTAGAATTTAATACTCCACCAAACGCAATCAAATTAAAGTTAAAAAGAGTAAATTTGGGAAAATCAATCATGACGCCCACAAAGTAATTTGTAATATAAATCAAAAAAAAATCGGCGTTATTATCACAAGAAATATTTTAGCTAAAAATTGTGAAATTGCGTAAATTTTTTTCGGCGATTTTGCCAAATTCGGCGATATTGGCCCTCCTGTATTTACTTTAATAAAATGTCAAAAATAAAAGAGATGAACAAATTTCCTTTTAATTTTTAGCGTACGGTTCCCTAAAAGTAAAAAGAGAAGTGTCTCCAAGAAGGCGCTAATGTGATTCAAATCGTTTTACCGATTTAGCCAATCAGGGCCAATGTTATGTTATTTTTATTCTCGTTAGTCATTACGACATAATATAATGAATAATTTCTTTGAATCGAAAAATAGTATTTTTACTAAACATCGCGACTTTTTCATGAAAATTATTATGACCAAAAATAATTTCAGATATACAATAAGATATATGAAATCGAACAACACATAAAGTAGTTGCCGACAGAATATCAAAATGCCGAGTAAACCTAGTTCACTCATATATTATATATGCCGAAAATGAAACCGGGTTATAAAACTTTTTTAATAATGTTATCAAAAGTTATACTCTATATCTAAGATTCGGGAAGAGGGCCCATTTTAAGTATATCAAGTCAAAATTTTAAGATATGATATATCTAAGAATGGCGTCACTTGACCTTTACTTTCGTGGTTGAACTTATTTTCGAAGCTCTTATTGGTCAAAAAATTATCAATAATAAGATTGTTGAAATTTTTTTCAAACAATAATTATGGTTCCAAATTACGAGTTTATTTTGAGTGAAGTCAGCTATAAAAAGTGATCTTGTGTAAGCATACACGTGAATATATTAAATGTCTATCGCGGTTAAGGCAGTGGGATACTTGTTTAAAAAGTTTCACAAGTAAGATATAAATATAGCTGACTTCTGAAAAAGGTCACCATTTATTTTTTGGAACCAGAATTATTGTTTGCAAACAAAGTTTTAAATACGCAACCCACTGCCTCAATAGTGAAAGACATCTAATACATTAACGTGGAAGCCAAATTGCCTGTTGAATTTACAAAACTAACTGGAACTCCCTAGGCTATATCCACCATGATGCTGGAGTGCCTTAAGGGGGTGGTCAGGGTAAGAATTTTTGGTCATTTTTGACTTTGCTTGGAACTTATTGTGAAAAACAAGAGATGATAGAGTTACATTATTAACGGTTTTGGCGTTATAGAGTATGAAAGGTTGGGAAATGACGATTTTTCAAATCGATCTTCTCCTTCAATATTAAGTGAAATTTAATTTAACTCTTACACTTGTGATAAAACCAAAATGTCAATATATATTGAGATAAATTTGGGAATTTTTGCCCTAGAATGCTCTTGAGCGCCAAAATAATGCTATTTCAGTCAATTTTTAAAAATCGATCTCCTCCGTCAATTATTGTCAGATTTCAAGTGACATGTAGAATACTTCGTTTAAACACTTTTAACAACTTGTGAAAAAAAACTTTAATAGTCCACCTTGTTACGTAACAGGTGCACTTTTACGAAGTAGTAAAATATTTTTTTGCTCCAAATATCTAAAAACCAGAATCTATAGTAATCGACCCTGTGAATTCATTTTTTGAAAGTTTAACCTCGTATCTTTAGTTTCTGAGTGAGAGTGAAATTACGATTTCATTTTTTATGACCTTCAAATTTGATAAGAAAATTAATTTTCCTAATTTTCCTTATTTACATATTGACAAAGGTTTGAAATTCGACAAATAAATTTGTTTCCGAATCAAAAATAAACAATTTATCAGAAACAAAGTTTTATAATTTTTCAATGAGAAAACAGTTCAGAGACCGCATATTTACAATAAAAAATATTTGTACCTGTAAATATACACCCATGAATGTATAATCAGCACAAAAAGTGTAAATTGACGTGACGATAACGGACAAAACTAGTGTGGATAGCGATTTTTAGTTTTTGACCAATGTTGTTAATTACTGAATTACTAATTAAATCTTATCATTGTCTTCCACAGTTCTCATAAAGACTCCCTGACCACCCCTTAAAAGGGCACTCGGGGCAATCATTGATTCCTGATGGATATATAGATTTGATGCTGTCACATGTGAACTTTTTTGGTATGTCCGGAGATTCTCTTCAACCAACGCAAAATTACTCAGAATTACCTCGGCAGTGAAATTTACATAACTTATATCTAGGGTTTCCACATTCGACCGATCGCCAAATGGTCGAAATCGACTGTTGAATTAAAATATTGACCTGTACGAAAAACGAAGAATTTTATAGGCGTCTTATCATATGAAATTTTTATCAAAAATCGATATTTTTGCAAAAAAATGATAATTTATTTCGAAAAATCGTATTTTTCGCCAAATAAGGGGGTTTTTGCTCTCAAACTCAGGAACAGACGCCGCACAAGTGAGATTTTTCTTTTGAGGGAAAGATACATCGATTCTTGTTATGATGAATGTAATCACTAAGGTAGGATCACCTAGTTTTTATGAAAAAAAAATTTGTGAAGTTGGGATTAAAAAATATTTGAAAAAAAAATTTTGAGTTGGGATTAAAAAATATTTGAAAAAAAATTTTGCGAACGTTTCACCAATTTAAAAAATTTTTTTTTTAAATTGGCTGAAAGGCTCGCAAAAAATTTTTGTTACGAATTTTTTCAAGCAATTTTACGATGTTACTTAAATTTTTTTTTGAAAATCTTTAAAAAAATTAAGAATTCGAAATTCAATCAAAATTAAATCCTTCCCTTTCTTATTATTTTGGTCATTCTGGAAAAACAAATTGAAAAATTAGAACTATTGAAATTAATTTTTGTAATTCAAATGAACATTAATTAGAAAAATTAAATTGAAATTTTTTTGTTTAATTAATTTATTGAAAATGAGCCCAAATCGGCCGAAGGCCGATAAATGGGGATTTTATGTTTTAAATTTGTTGAAAAATGAGCCCCAAAAATGTGGAAACCCTACTTATATCCCTTATTACACTTGTTTAGACAGCGCTGTTGGGAGATTTTTCTAGTATATTTAAGGATATGGTGGTTCCTAATTTGACATATTATCGTAAAATATTAGCCAAACAAGACTTCAAGGATAATATCAGATAGGCAGTTTGTAGAACTAGCCTTCATCTTGTGCGTAAAACATGTGTCAAAATTTTTTTGCATGCATACATTCCCAGACACATAAGCGAGACCTAAGTCAAAACGGAAAATCTATCTCCTCCCAGGCTTTATTTTGAAAATAAACCTAAATTTTCTATATAACTGTATAATTAGTATTTAAAACTTCTGAGGAGCGCTTTTGTCGATAAGGTGCTATATTTTTTCAAGAATATGCGGTAAACCACCGTTTTTTCGACTTTTTTCATCGGAAAATCTATCTCCTAGGTTAAATTTCAAAATTCACTCAAATTTTTGCAAACGGTAGCTCAAAACAAATAGAAACTTCTGTGGAGCTGTTTTTTTCAATTTCGACCCCAAACTCAAAAATATGATTTTTTCAAGGTCACGTGAAAAAATTTCCGAAAGAAAATGTGCTTTGATTTTTTTCGAAGTAGGCTCATAAGAAAGTGGGAAAACACTGAAGAGAGTGGTCAAATTTAACATACGTTATTTGTACTTAATTGAAAAAATCGAAAAAACTCAAAAAATTTCGAAATTTTTTTTTTCTTATTTGGGTTGTTTTGCGCTTTTTAAAACATAAACGATTGGTTTGGTGCTTTTTTATGACATAATAACTGCAGAAAATGTAGGGAACATCATACCCTTAAGCCTAGAAAAATCTCCCAACAGCGCTTTCTAACCAAAGTGTAATATAAACCGATATAATTTGGTGGCTTTGACAGACAATGAGTAGGTTTTCGAGGAGTATGAGTCATATTTAGTGTCAGGACCGGGCGTAAAAATCGACTTTCAAACTAATTAGTTTACCCACGATTGAATTTTAAGGGAAATTTTCATTGAATAAAAAAAAAATCTCGGGTAATGCATTGTGAACTTTAAATTGAAGATTAAAGTAGGCTCTCAGGCGGCCAGCTCAATCGTTATGCTTATCGAATAGCATCTAAAATTTCACGTCGATTAAGACAAATTAATTTGGGGCAGCTGGGCGGCCAATATGAAATTGCATTTTGAGTCGTTCCGCCTACGCATTTTTTCATCAAAATTTCCTTCAAAATGACAAAAAAAATTAGCTCAAAAATTTCTGCAATTTATACCTAAATGTTTTTTGTAACGCGATCCGCAAAAGGTTGTTTTTTGAATACTACCCTGATAATATTTTTTGGTCCTGGTTACCAAAATCGAACCTTCGAGAAAGTTTTTTGAAGGGAAATCTCGACTCCTCATCTCACGTACACATCACATTATTATAATAGTACACAAATTGTGATCACAAGGTGGCTCCAAAACAAATTTCATGGTCGGAATTTTTTTTTGAGAAAGTTTAACCCCATAAAGTCGAAAATCAGTGCTGAAGGGTTAAGTTTTTGCAGATATTGTACTTAGTAGTTGTTACGGGCATCATCTTCGATAGAGAGAAAAAGCTGCAGACAATTAGGTGGTGCCACTTATTGAAATTCACCTTTACTTGATCACAAAATATCAACGAGAAACTTAAATCTATCTAATACTAGCACGATGTCGAAAACTTTTAGCAAATTGATTCACTGAATTAAAAAATTGCAAGCTCTACCACCTACAAAAGTCCGCATATTTATTTATCTTGAAAATAAAATAACGTTGCAAAAGCATGTATTCACAGTTTATGAACAAGCTCTACCTGACTAATGGATGTTATGCTTCAAAATGCAGTTTTTGGTAGTCTATGAGATTCAGGTTGCATTTTTTGCGGTGATCATTACTAATCATTTACCGATAGCATGGGAGGTATATTTAAAATACTTAATTAATTACTAGAATGTTTAATTGTCCCATTGGCTGATAAATGGCTTGAATTGGAATAATTGGTTGATGATATAAGAAACTGAGCCTAAAAGATAGATATAGTTTGAGTATACGAATCGTATAATACGATATATAAATATAATATTGTTTATTAAATGAATCATACCTTATGAACACGGCCATATCGGGAACTATGATACCCATGCCAGCTGTTCGGAAGAATTGGGGCTGAGAAGATTAGGAAAAATGTTGAATACCGGGTTTATGTACCTATATTTGCAAAAATGGTTTTTATGGAGTATGTAAATTAATTATCGAGAACAACAATCTCGAGTTAAAAAGCGGCATTTTCAAGCAAAAAATTGGAGTCTTTATCATGGTTTCGGCAAAAATCACATCTAAAATCGAACGACAACCACCTTATACAATACTATTTTTTGAATGTACTGCTCAAAAACGTTCGATGGAACTTTATGTAAAGTGCCCACCTATATCGAAGATCCTGCCTAGTCGTCGATTTAGTGAAAATAATAGATAGTGATTTCACATAAATCGACGATAGCAGGATCTTTGATATCACAGTGTAAGGACACTGTTGTCTCTTTTTTAATTCCATTATTTGTGTTGAACAGTGAAGTTAAGGTAAATGGTAGATGTTATTATTTTTTGAATTATTATTCATTTTAAGGAAAAAAATCGTCCACCAATAAGCGCACACTTGAAGAAAAAATCCATTTTTCTGCGATTTTTTATGAATTATGCAAGACGTTAGCATTATTAGCTAAAAGACTTGAATTGGACAAAGATAATCGAACACATTGGTTGGTGAAATATGATAAAGTGAACATGTTTTTTTTCACACGATCACCTATTTTTTTATAGCCATTTCACATCAACTGCATTTTAGTAATTTACAACATTGCGCTACAACACTGCATTTAAAACGAGAAGTAGGCACGAGTTTTGAACCTACTTTAAAATATGATCCCACATGTGCCAAACATTTAAAAATGATGTCAAATACGGAAACCACATCAAACATTTTAGAAAGTCTTTCTGAGGATTTGTCTATGTTGAAATTGTCTATAAAAAGCCCTCCGTCAGACTGATACCCATCATACTCCGTCATTTCACTCGGCTTCGTGAGGATGCGGGTACAAATTCGGGCACATTGCGTAGGTTAATCGAAGGAATGAAAGCGATTGGGCCCACTTCTGATTCGTTTAAATCGACGGTGGAGAAGATGACACTTTCCTCTTCAAGCTGGGCTTGTTTTGCGCCGGCGTCTTGCATATGAAAAAACTCTCGGTGGGTGCGGCGGCTGGTTTTGCCGGTTCTTATTAGAGTATTATTTTCTCATTGATATTTTTTTCCGTCGATTTTTTGAAAAGTCTATACTTATAATGATGTGGTTTTTTTAGTCATGCCTAAACTGTTGCACTTGATTAAGGCGAATTAATTTTGATTTTGAGCAATTTGGGTACACCAAGCCCGTCTTTCTGTACCCAATTAGCCTACATACAACTGGATCAGAACAATTTTGGTACGAATGCACACGAGCTGCTAAGTGTACCCAAATGGGTACCTAGACGATTGAAATAAGGTAATTTCAAAATAAAAAATCGGTTTTAATGTGTTTAAGCTATCTTGTGAGAATTTTTTCTTTTTCTGGTCATTTTAAGACTTAGATCGAAATTCGATTTTTTTTGAAAATTTTCATAAACAAAAAAGATCTAAGTCTTGAAATGCGGTTGCGGTCCAAGAACCGTGGAACCCAGAACACGGTGGTACGCAGAGAGAAACTTAACCTAACTTGTTATGGGCAGCAAAGATATTTTGCCTGAAAGTAATGAGCGGGAAGTGTATTGAAATTTTAATTATTTTAACTCTCACCTGCGCCGCTGCGACTTTCAACCCATAAATCAAATAATGATATATTAGCAAAATTAATTGCCAATAATTACTTATGAGAACAAAGCTTTTTTGTAATATTTCTCAGCAGGCTTATATCAGCTGACATAAATCCGCCAGATGAAAATTTAAGGATTAAAGACATTTTTTCTAATTTATCAATTATAATTGATAATTCTCTCGTCAACTTAGTATGCCGTATTTGTCTTGACCATTAAATACAGAAAATGGACAAGAAATTTTTTTTCATTTCATCTTTTAATATTTTTAGCGCGTTAAATAATTTTGGCCATTTTAACGATTTTTAGCTTCAAAATCTATCTCTTCCAAGAATTAATTTCAGAATAGGCCAAAATTTGTCAAAGGACCTCTGTTACATGCCTAAGATTTCTAGGAGTTTTCGAAAGCCAGGGAAACACTGAGGATAAAGTAGGCTTACGTCAAGCCAATATTTTGAAGTTTTGTGGGTACTCGTCGGTTTTTTATTTCAGGTGAGGGACATGATAAATGCACCAAATGGATTCAGTAAGGCCACAATATGGCATTTTTGATTATATCATAAAAAAAATGAGAATATTAAAAAAAAAGTTTCTAGTGCAAAGAACCAAAAAAAAATTTGCATGAAGAAAGTAGAAGAATAGTACTCCAACTTCATTNTTTCTGCTCTCAAACTCAGGAACAGACGCCCGCAAGTGAGATTTTTCTTTGAGGGAAAGATACATCGATTCTTGTTATGATGAATGTAATCACTAAGGTAGGATCACCTAGTTTTTATGAAAAAAAAATTTTGAAGTTGGGATTAAAAAAATTTTCCAAGTATTTGTGTGAAATTTGGCTGAAAAAATATTTGAAAAAAAAATTTTGCGAACGTTTCAGCCAATTTAAAAAAATTTCGAAATTTTTTTTTAAATTGGCTGAAACGCTCGCAAAAAATTTTTTGTTACGAATTTTTTTCAAGCAAATTTTACAATGTTACTTAAATTTTTTTTTTGAAAATCTTTAAAAAAATTTAAGAATTCGAAATTAATCAAAAATTAAAATCCTTCCCTTTCTTAATTCATTTGGTCATTCTGAAAAATCAAACTTGAAAAATCATTAGAAAATTAATTGAAATTTATTGTCCCCGAAAATTCAAATGAAACATTCAAATTAGAAAAATTAATTGAAAAAATTAATTGGAAATTTTTTTGTTTAATTTAATTTTATTGAAAAATGAGCCCCAAATCGGCCGAAGGCCGATAAATGGGGATTTTATGTTGTAAATTTGTTGAAAAATGAGCCCCAAAAATGGTGGAAACCCTACTTATATCCCTTTATTACACTTTGTTTAGAAAGCGCTGTTGGGAGATTTTTCTAGTATATTTAAGGATATGGTGGTTCCTAATTTGACATATTATCGATAAAATATTAGCCAAACAAGACTTCAAGGATATAATTCAGATAGGCCAGTTTGTAGAACTAGCCTTCATCTTGCGTAAAAACATGTGTCAAATTTTTTTTGCATGCATACATTCCCAGACACATAAGCGAGACCTAAGTCAAAACGGAAAATCTATCTCCTCCCAGGCTTTATTTTAATAAACCTAAATTTTATATAACCTGTATAATTAGTATTTAAAACTTCTGAGGAGCGCTTTTGTCGATAAGTGCATATTTTTTCAGAATATGCGGTAAACCACCGTTTTTTCGACTTTTTTCATCGGAAAATCTATCTCCTAGGTTAAATTTCAAAATTCACTCAAATTTTTGCAACGGTAGCTCAAAACAAATAGAAACTTCTGTGGAGCTGTTTTTTCAATTTCGACCCCAAACTCAAAATATGATTTTTCAAGGTCACGTGAAAAATTTCCGAAACAAAATGTGCTTGATTTTTTTCGAAGTAGGCTCATAAGAAAGTGGAAAACACTTGAAGAGAGTGGTCAAATTTAAACATACGTTATTTGACTTAATTTGAAAAAAATCGAAAAAACTCAAAAAATTTCGAAATTTTTTTTTCTTATTTGGGTTGTTTTGCGCTTTAAAACATAAACGATTGGTTTGGTGCATTTTTTATGACATAATAACTGCAGAAAATGTAGGAACTCATACCCTTAAGCCTAGAAAAAATCTCCCAACAGCGCTTTCTTAACCAAATGTAAATAAAACGATATAATTTGGTGGCTTTGACAGACATGAGTAGGTTCGAGGAGTATGGAGTCATAATTTAGTGTCAGGACCGGGCGTAAAAATCGACTTTCAAACTAATTAGTTTACCCACGATTGAATTTTAAGGGAAATTTTCATTGAATAAAAAAAAAATCTCGGGTAAAATGGCATTGTGAACTTTAAATTGAAGATTAAAGTAGGTGCTCAGGCGGCCAGCTCAATCGTTATGCTTATCGAATAGCATCTAAAATTTCACGTCGATTAAGACAAATTAATTTGGGGCAGCTGGGCGGCCAATATGAAATTGCATTTTGAGTCGTTCCGCCTACGCATTTTTCATCAAAATTCCTTCAAAATGACAAAAAAAAATTAGCTCAAAAAATTTCTGCAATTTATACCTAAATGTTTTTGTAACGCGATCCGCAAAAGGTTGTTTTTGAATACTACCCTGATAATATTTTTTGGATCCTGGTTACCAAAATCGAACCTTCGAGAAAGTTTTTTGAAGGGAAATCTCGACTCCTCATCTCACGTACACATCACATTATTATAATAGTACACAAATTGTGATCACAAGGTGGCTCCAAAACAAATTTCATGGTCGGAATTTTTTTTTTGAGAAAGTTTAACCCCATAAAGTCAGAAAATCAGTGCTGAAGGGTTAAGTTTTGCAGATATTGTACTTAGTAGTTGTTACGGGCATCATCTTCGATATAGAGAAAAAGCTTGCAGACAATTAGGTGGTGCCACTTATTGAAATTCACCTTTACTTGATCACAAAATATCAACGAGAAACTTAAATCTATCTAATACTAGCACGATGTCGAAAACTTTAGCAAATTGATCACTGAATTAAAAAATTGCAAGCTCTACCACCTACAAAAGTCCGCATATATTATTTATCTTGAAAATAAAATAACGTTGCAAAAGCATGTATTCACAGTTTATGAACAAGCTCTACCTGACTAAATGGATGTTATGCTTCAAAATGCAGTTTTTGGTAGTCTATGAGATTCAGGTTGCATTTTTGCGGTGATCATTACTAATCATTTACCGATAGCATGGGAGGTATATTTAAAATACTTAATTAATTACTAGAATGTTTAATTGTCCCATTGGCTGATAAATGGCTTGAATTGGAATAATTGGTTGATGATATAGAAACTGAGCCTAAAAGATAAGATATAGTTTGAGTATACGAATCGTATAATACGATATATAAATATAATATTGTTTATCTAAATGAATCATTATACCTTATGAACACGGCCATATCGGGAAATATGATACCCCATGCCAGCTGTTCGGAAGAATTGGGGCTGAGAAGATTAGGAAAATGTTGAATACCGGGTTTATGTACCTATATTTGCAAAAATGGTTTTTATGGAGTATGTAAATTAATTTATCGAGAACAACAATCTCGAGTTAAAAAGCGGCCATTTTCAAGCAAAAAATTGGAGTCTTTATCATGGTTTCGGCAAAAAATCACATCTAAAATCGAACGACCAACCACCTTATACAATACTATTTTTTTGAATGTACTGCTCAAAAACGTTCGATGGAAACTTTATGTAAGTGCCCACCTATATCGAAGATCCTGCCTAGTCGTCGATTTAGGTGAAAATAATAGATAGTGATTTCACATAAATCGACGACTAGGCAGGATCTTTGATATCACAGTGTAAGGACACTGTCTGTCTCTTTTTTAATTCCATTATTTGTGTTGAACAGTGAAGTTAAGGTAAAATGGTAGATGTTATTATTTTTTGAATTATTATTCATTTTAAGGAAAAAAATCGTCCACCAATAAGCGCACACTTGAAGAAAAATCCATTTTTCTGGCGATTTTTTTATGAATTATGCAAGACGTTAGCATTATTAGCTAAAAGACTTGAATTGGACAAAGATAATCGAACACATTGGTTGGTGAAATATGATAAAGTGAACATGTTTTTTTCACACGATCACCTATTTTTTTATAGCCATTTCACATCAACTGCATTTTAGTAATTTACAACATTGCGCTACAGACTGCATTTAAAAACGAGAAGTAGGCACGAGTTTTGAACCTACTTTAAAATATGATCCCACATGTGCCAAACATTTAAAACATGATGTCAAATACGGAAACCACATCAAACATTTTAGAAATCTTTTCCTGAGGCATTTGTCTATGTTGAAATTGTCTATAAAAAGGCCCTCCGTCAGACTGATACCCATCATACTCCGTCATTTCACTCGGGCTTCGTGAGGATGCGGGTACAAATTCGGGCACATTGCGTAGGTTAATCGAGGAATGAAAGCGATTGGCCCATTCTGATTCGTTTAAATTCGACGGTGGAGAGATGACACTTTCCTCTTCAAGCTGGGCTTGTTTTGCGCCGGCGGCTCTTGCATATGAAAAACTCTCGGTGGGTGCGGCGGCTGGTTTTGCCGGTTCCTTATTAGAGGTATTATTTTCTCATTGATATTTTTTCCGTCGATTTTTGAAAAAAGTCTATACTTATAATGATGTGGTTTTTTTAGTCATGCCTAAACTGTTGCATTGATAAGGCGAATTAATTTTGATTTTGAGCAATTTGGGTACACCAAGCCCGTACTTTCTGTACCCAAATTAGCCTACATACAAACTGGATTCAGAACAATTTTGGTACAGAATGCACGAGCGTGCTAAGTGTACCCAAATGGGTACACTAAGACGATTTGAAATAAGGAATTTCAAAAATAAAAATCGGTTTTAATGTGTTTAAGCTATCTTGTAGAGATTTTTTTCTGGTCATTTTAAGACTTAGATCGAAAACGATTTTTTTTTGAAAATTTTCATAAACAAAAAAATCCTAAGTCTTGAAATGCGGTGCGGTCCAAGATACCGTGGAACCCAGAACACGGGTGGTAGCAGAGAGAAACTTAACCTAACTTGTTATGGGCAGCAAAGATATTTTGCCTGAAAGTAATGAGCGGGAAGTGATATTGAAATGACTTAATTATTTTAACTCTCACCTGCGCCCCGTGCGACTTTCAACCCATAAATCAAATACTGATATATTAAGCAAAATTAATTGCATAATTACTTATGAAACAAGACTTTTTTGTAATATTTCTCAGCAGGCTTATATCAGCTGACATAACATCCGCCAGATGAAAATTAAGGATAAAAGACATTTTTCTAATATCATTTTAATTGATAATGACTCGTCAACTTAGTATGCGCGTATTTGTTGACCATTAAATACAGAAAATGGAACAAGAATTTTTTTTCATTTCATCTTTTAATATTTTTAGCCGTTAAATAATTTTGGCCATTTTAACGATTTTTAGCTTCAAAATCTATCTCTTCCAAGAATTAATTTCAGAATAGGCCAAATTGTCAAAGGACACTCTGTTACATGCCTAAGATTTCTAGGAGTTTTCGAAAGCCAGGGAAACACTGAGATAAAGTAGCTTACGTCAAGCCAATATTTTGAAGTTTATGTGGGTACTCGTGTTTTTTATTTCAGGTGGAGGAAGCATGATTAAATCGACCAATGGATTAGTATAAGGCCACATATCATGATTATATATAAAATCTGATGAGATATTAAAAAAAGTTCTAGTGCGACAGCAAAAAAAATTTGCTGAGAGAAGTAAGAAGACTATTACTCCAACTTATACTCAATTTAGGAAAATGTGTCTGCCGTGTTTCTAGAAATTTTGAGTTCAATTTGAAATTTGGGTTTTCATGGCCAGAGGACGATTTTAAAGTATGCTAAATTTCAGCTTGTTTTAACTCTCGAATGCGTAATAAAATTCGAATTTTTCAACATATTTTAACACAATTTTCTGAGATTGTGCAAAATCACGCACTGTTTGAATGCCGTTTTCTGATTATTTGTTTATAATTATTATCGGCTAAGAAATCAGAAATGTATTTTTAAACAATGGAGAATTTCTTTCTTCATCATTTTCGAAAGAATTTGACCGAAAATTGAAAATATGAGAACGGCGAAATTCTTGAAGTTTAACTGGAGTACAATCTCGAAAAAATTCATCACAGTTGTATGCAGCATGTAAAAGTTTTTACCTGATGGAGAAGAAAAATAAGCACTCATAAACAAGCACTACATTGCATTGACGGTCAACAATTTACTCACTGACTTTTGTTCAGTCGAACCGCAAAGAGTAGGCGGACAAATATATATGCTATTATTTCGAAAAGTTTGTCATGTAATAAATAAAAGCCACTTTGAATTGCTCTGCATATTTTCAACATTTAGCACCCACAACCCCCTTAAACACATTAAAACCGATTTTTTATTTTTGAAATTCCTTATTTCAAATCGTCAGAAACCGACTCATAACAACACACCCATATTACAATTGTATACAATTTTTTTATCTGATATTTTTTTACGCCTACGTAATTTTCATAGCAAAGAATAGGGAAAATATAATCGACGAAAATGGTATACCTCCCTTATTATTATTATTAAGGGTGTCACGACTTTTGGCTTCTTCATAATTGGCACTGTTGGAGGACCATTCACATGCACCAAGATCAGAATCATCAGCCTGGGAGTTTGGCCATCCAGGATTATTGCTGAAAAAGTTCAGGTTTCTGAATAATTCGCGTTTTTATTTTGACCATAGAAATTCCTATAATCTAGCTTTTTCACTTTATTTTCAGAAAGAATAATATTTCAACCAAAACTGTGAGCCGTCAATTAAAAAATGTCGTTATTGAATGTTTTTTTAAATAGTTCTCCATTAGTAAATCAGTTTTTTATATAAAATTTTAAGAATAAAATGCTGAAAATTTTTGGGACATTTTGAGGAAAAATGATGTGCTTCCCGCTACGATTTTTGGCATGGTAGTGTAAAATTATCAATATATCACGAATAACGCAATTTAAGAGCGATGCTTGGTTCGGTACTATTAACTGGCGATTTAAAACGAGTACAAATACCGGAAAAATTACTCATTGTTTGATCGAGTCGGCGTCACCCAAATGGGTACAAGAAATGGTTTACATAAGGGCTTTACTACTCTTGTACCCAAGTTGTGTCTGAACGAAAAATGTTTTCTGAAAAGTGCATCGTCATGATGATATGCGTCATAAGGGTGGTTGAGGATTTCACGACTGCACTGGAACACAGTGATAGCCATAACTTATGCGGCATATAGAAGGGTCAGTACCGGGAGACTTATCTGCAAAATTGAACCCCTCAGTACTGTTTAATAAATAATTTCGGTTAAATCTACCTTTAATTATTGATAAATTCCGTTCGTATACCTGACGAAAAGAATCTACGGAATGCTCAAATAAGTACGGATTCTTTGAGTTTTTGTAACGCGATCGGTATAATAACAACAAAAAATCAATAATAATTACCTTATAGCGCGTTTTAAAGCCCGAAGGTTGTTTTTTCATACTCAAATTGTGACCACTTGGTGGCTCAATTTTTTTTTCCATGGTCGAAAAAAGGTTTAGTTTTGCAGGTAAGTCTCCCGGTACTGACCCTACTTATGCCGCATAAGTTATGCCTATCACTGTGCTCCAGTGCAGTCGGTGAAATTCCTCAATCACCCTTATGACGCATAATCATGACAATGCACTTTTCAGAAAACAATTTTCGTTTAGACCAATTTGGGTACAGAGTATGTAAACCATTTTGTACCCAATTGTCATAAATAATATTTGGATTCAGACCAATTTGGGTACAAGAGTATGTAAACCATTTCTTGTACCCACCAAGGCAATATATACTGAGGACAAAAAAGATAATTGGCCAATTTGGTACAAGAATACGTTCCCGTTTGATCAACCTTATGTTCAAAGTTTTAGTTTCAATGAAAGAAACTACTGAGTTTAAGTTTAATACCTTCTGTATTGACAGTTTGAAGACAGCGTTTTATTAAGCATGTCAGACTAAAGTATCTACAATAAAATATCAGTATACAAAAAGTTCTGAGTTACCGCTAGAGAGCTAAAACTGCAAGCCAAATGTGCGCACGACTTAGGCGCACCTCTCAAAAAGATTGAGGGCAATCAGTCAGCTGGTTATTGATTTTTTCAAATAAATATATATTTTCAGAAAAATTCAATTTTTTTTTTGAAAACAATTTTTTTCTGTAAATAACATCACCCAGTTGACTGATGACTGTTAAAAGGTACCGCTAAGTTTTGTATTCATTTCGGCGTGATTACGTATGAATCGGAATCTTAGAGTGTTTAATTGGCACGTTATTCGTCGTTTCTGGTCTATTATTCCTGAATTGTTCGGCGTTTCTTCTTTATTCAATGGATTGGCGGATAAGACTTTTAGGGTTTTGATGATTTAAACTATTATTTAACTCTGATTTAATTCTGACCGCCGTATCTCATTCCTTAAATTTTGAACTTTTAAATGGGCACGGATTTTACCATACGTTGATATCAAAGACCCATTCCGGAAGAAAGCGAGTAAAATTGTCATCTTGGTCGAGATATCATTGCTATTCTGTTTGACATATGATCCACCAACAAACGTTGTACTCACCGTACTCAAAATAATCTAAACTTATCCTAAAATGCACTAAAAGTTTCTATTTCATCAAATCCTGTCCTTATGGTATGCCGGTTCCTACATTTTCTGCAGTTATTATGTCATAAAATGCACAATCAATTGTTTATGTTTCGAACGCATAAACAATCCAAATGACAACAAATTTTTCGAAATTTGGCGTTTTTTTTTATTTTTTCTAAGTATTTTTCTCAAATTATGTTCAAAATAACGTTTGTGTCAATTTGCCACTAAAACTTCGAAATATCGGGTTGAGTAAGCCAACTTTCTTTTCAGTGTTTCCCAGCTTTCTTTTGAGCTACTTTTGAAAAAGCGAAGCACATTTTTTTTCGGAAATTTTTTCACGTGACCTTGAAAAATTCATATTTTTGTTTGGGGCCGAATTTGACAAACCCCACCTACAAAGTTTCTGTTTGTTAAGAGCTAGCTTTTGCAAATTTGATAATTTTGAAATTTAACCGAGGAGGAGATAGATTTTCCGATGAAAAAGCGGTATTTTGGACCGGTTTTTAACGTATTTCTTAAATAAATATAGCACTTATCGACAAAAGCTCACCTACAAAGTTTTGTATACTATATACAGGTTATGTTAAAATTTGGGTTTATTTCAAAATAAACCTGGGAGGAGATAGATTTCCGTTTTGGCTTAGGTGGTCTTGTGCCGTTATGTGTGAAGGGTGTGATTTGGCCAATTTTTTCGCAAGTTGAACGCTAGTTTTACAAACTGGCTAATCTGAATAATATCCTTGAAGCCGTGTTTCGCTAATATTTAACCGAGAATATGTCAATTTAGGGACCGGGATACCCTTAATTTTCCACCATCAGCAACACGAATCAGGGAGAAATTTCACGATTTTTTCATAATTGGGCATCAACGGCCTTCAATTCCATGGCTACAATAGCACAGAAACGAAGATAATAAAAAAAAAAAAATGAATCACTACATTTATTAAGGTCATTATTTCTGTCAATTTTCCACTAACTACAATTATAAAGTGTTTGTTTTGTTCCATATATACCGACGATACTTTTCGAAAATCGCCAAAAATGGCCAAATTTCTGTCGTTTTGTCCATATATACGATGTCCTTATAGCCAAATATGACAGTAGTTATTATTTCCAAATTCTGTAACTTAATTTTATGAAAATATGACCCCAGAAGTTTAATATCACGAATCGTGATTCACGATCCCTGGGTGCATGAAATGTTTTTATTTGTTTTGTTTCAGAGAAGATTTCAATTTCAAAAAATTAAATTTTTATATTTTTCTTAGAATTTTATAAACTTTCGATTGCTTCCCTTATTATTCACTTTGGGTCATTTGGAAATCTCACATTTGAAAAAACGTTTTTTTCACAAAATCATTAAGATTGGCATCTTCGGAATTTTTTAATCCCTCTCAGCCCTTTCCTTTGCCATCATTCTTCGAATTCTCGAAATGAGACTAGTAGATCACGTCACGCGAATAACTCTTCTCTGAAAAAACGGGAGTCGTTTCATGCACTCAGTAATCTTAATCGATATACAATTTTAAACCCCGCTTACTCATTTTCTGTAATATCCCGCCATGCCGAGGTCAGTTCTTTCTTTGGTGTCTGAACTTTTGGAATTTCTTCGACGATTTCGGTTGGTTTCTGAAAAAAAATAGCTTATAGGCTATAAGTTGTCTAGTAGACATTTTACCTTGAAAAGAGGTAATGCTGATTTATTTCGCCTTATTTCTGGCGAAGTATCTTCCCAGATATCCTCCCAAGATCCCCGATCTTTCAGAGTGGCAGATTCCTCACCCCATCCTTCTTCATCTTGCGATGACTCTTGGACGGCTTGGAAATTCAGCTTTTGTTTATTTCGGGAATTTTCGGTTTTTGTCGCAATTTTGGCTTCTTCGGGGCTGCCGTTATTGCATTTACTGGCCAAAACGTCGGAAAATGACAAAATCGTATCTTCGCATGATTCTTAAAATATAAATTATCGTCGACGAAGAAGATGCCAAAAAATTGTTCGATATCCCTTGATTGCCCTGTGACATATTTGGTCCCTCAAAAACACGGGGGGGGTGGGAGAAAACCACGCGTCCATTTTGAAACGGTCATCGATTAGGTGTTCTTAGATAGCTCAAACTGTGCACAAATATCTAGTGAATAATACAAAATAAAAATTGGTCCGAAGTCAGGACCAATATGTTTCTATGTTTTTCTCAGACCTTTGTTTCTATTTTGTTAACAAAAAAGTAATAATTAAACAATTTCAGTTATCTTAGAATATAAATGTAAAACCATTGGTCTCACTAAAACAGTTGTTTAATGTTTATATTATTTAGATAATTGTGTCTCAGTTGACTATTCTAAGAACTTAATCGGATGACTCGTTTTAAAATGACTCGTTTTCTCACCCCCCGTGTTTTTGAGGGACCAAATTTGTCACAGAGGGCAATAAAGGGATATAATTCAAAACTTTATGTCAACTTTTACTGTTAACCCACCCCCTTAGGGAGTGGTATAGGCGACCTTTTACGGCCGTTTGAATAATTTTTGGGGTAAAGTGTCTATGAGAAAATTAATGGCGTAATCGAAAATTTCCTATCTCCTCTAAAAAATTTCTAGAATTTGGAATTTTTTCAGACATTTTATATTTGTTTTTGTGATTCAAACGTTATTATGGTTTAATTGTATCAGATAATTACTACTGTACCAAATTAATCGGACTCAACAAAATGTGATGATTTATCTAGTCGAAACCAGAACTTTCTATCTTGTCTCGAAATCAATTTTTCATACGCGAGAGTCTAAACTTAAATTTTTTGTTTGTTTTCGAGAAACAAAAGAAGGTTTGTGTGTACCTAGCTGTGATACAATTATTCTCCCCATAATAGCATAAAAGCATTGAGGAATGCAAATGACATTATTAGCGGGTTTTTCAGGAATAAAAGACACATTTCTATCGTAATTACGTTCTATCTCAAGAACCATAGAAGTTACGAATTTGAAACCAAGAAAAATGAAATCAGAACAGTCGTTTTAGACCAACATTACAATATAAATAGAACAATTTCTGCTTTTTTGATCGATAGTACCGTTTTTGGAGATTTATTATAGATAAATTAATTAGTCTTTGAAAATTGGTGAGTTTCTTTTGAAACAACACCTGGTCAGAGCTGATAGCATTCGTGTAGCGGTGTGTACGCCTCGCGAGTGTGTTAGGGTGTTCTGTGTTAGGATGGTCTGCCGTACCAAAACGCCTCCTTGAATAATTGAGTGAATTAAGTTGAGGGTTGAAAATAAACTCTTATGCATAACATATTTTTGAGGAACAGTAAAAAAAAAATTAACTCAGATTAATTTTTAAAGACTCTGTTCTGAAAATGAAAATAATATTAATGTTTGGTTAGAAGAGAAATATAGTTTAAATTTTCGGTTATTTTTTGTGGTTTTTAGTTTATCCAGATCACATGCAGCTGTTTAATTAAGATTTATCTCAGCCGAAATATCGATCGTAGTCCACGGTTGATTTTTTGAATATTAAATTTTGGATTTTTAGCAATTTGCAGCTCTTGTTTTTGGCAGTAAATTTTGAAATTTTCATTTGAGATTTTGAGTTCATTCTCTTTCCGCTTTTAATTTTTGACATCGCCTTTTTAATCGAAATTAATTTTGTGCACTCTCAAGCTAAATCTACCCAATTTTTAACCCAGGCAGATAACTCGAGGAAGGTTACCAGACTACCGCTATCACAAACCATCTTCCCCTGATGATAAGGCAAAATTGTTTCTATTTAAAAAATATAATCTTTTTGTGTATGCTGCGCATCCCAAAACGATTTATTGTTATAAAATAAAGCAATTTTTGGTCTTTTTCGCTTTCCCAATCCGTTATTAACTCCCGTAGTGGCCGACAATCTCTTGGCCCGTAGTGTCTTTGCGCCATCCGTGGCGTTGCGTTTGAATCAGCATTATAACGAAGATTCTATTATCAACATATATTTTTCAATGTATAATATATTTCAAAGAATTCTCTACAGTCCTATATTATAATTTGTTAAAAAAGTTTATAAAAAGTCATCAAATATGTGAATAAGAAAATAAAAACTCGCTCATTTTTTGCCGATTCTCACAAACAAGTGCATAAATAACACGAATTTAGGTTAATTGCCATTTTCAAATTTAAATATTAAACCGTCACCAATTTGGGTATTGCATTCTGAAACAAATGGAATGTTTTTATCACCATTCTCATGTAAATGAGTCTTAAATTTTATTGCTGAATAATATTTGTCTATTTTTTCTTTCGCCTACGCATTCTTCTGTAATCAGTTATTCGGAAGCTATGACTTTCTAGAAATGCTTTATTTAAACCGGAGCCATACTGTAATGCAATAAAAGTCTTTAGAAATTCGTTACAATTCTTTTAAGGGGTCTTCCACGTGATTTGATTACTTTTAAAAAAAAACATACTACAGTAATTTTGAAAAAGTACTCAAATTACGTTCAAATAAATTCCAGGGTCAACTTCAAACGTTTTTAAGACTTTTTTCACACTTACACCAAAGTCCGAATGAATCACGTGACGAAATAATCCAAAAATAAGAATGGAAATATGTCATAAATTAATCCTTATTTCTCGAAAAACAAGATCACGTACGTTCTTGAAATATATTATGTTCAAAACTCTTGAATTAGGTGTTAATTGGCCCAAAAAATTTTTTCGGCGTAATTTGATCACTATTAGTGGCTAATCTGAATAATATCATTGAAGCCCTGTTTGGTTGATATTTCATCGAGAGTATGTTAAATTAGGGGCCTCTATACCCTTAAACCTTCGCATGAACGGGGAATGAAATTCACTCATATTTACAAGCCTGGTCTCAAAGTGTTATCAAAATTCCCCACCATCAAGTATTTTATCATGCGCTACTTCAATTATTAATAACAAGACGTTTAAACGTCACGTGTGAACCAATATTATTATTACATAACATAATTGAATTATTAACGAATAGAAGTTTAGACATCACTAAGTTCATTATGAACCAATAAGATATTGACCAATGAGATACTTCAAGTGCTTCCTCCACAATTTGTATCAAGTTGACCACAAACTCTTTATTTATTTCAAATAATTAGTTTGGGTCGGCTTCGCCTACCCAAACTAATTATTTGGTATAAAATAAATAATTTTTGTGATGCAGCTTATTTTTATTGAGGCGCACCATTTTTAGTACTGTTAGGGACATTTAACAACTACACAGAATCGGGTCGACTTAATATTTTAAAATCGTTTATTCTTTGCACCCTTTGGGCAAAGTTTGAAGAAAATTGATATAAAAGTCAAAAAAACCCCCCGATCTATTTTTTTCTTGCCGTGAAAAAAATGTTTGCAATACCTTTTACAACTGGTTTCGTTGGTTGAACTGGCTGTTGTGTACTTTGTGTTCTACTTTGTATTGTTGCGGCCGTATTATATCCTTGATCTTCTGTAAAGTGATTTGACTCGCCACAAAAATTTTCAGGGCCAGAATTATTAGAATTGTGTCGGTTAGAATATCCCGAGCTGTATCCACCCCGTCCCTCTGATCCAGAATCAAACCGACCCGATCCGGAGCTGTATCCGTACCGATCATGTGGTTTTCGGTCAACTTGGTGGCGCATATTGGGTCGTCCCCGCATACTGGATCCTCCTCTAGATATGTGCATTGGTCGATGAGGCTAAGTTGAGGTAAAATTTTAAGCAAATAAAAAGTTGTTGAAATTGGTGTTTTAACATTCTTGAATACATTTTTGATAAAATAATAAAAAAAATTCGGAGATTGAAGAAATAAAAAATTTTGCTAAATTTTCGAAAAAAGAATAATTAACCCTCCGAAGCATATAAAAAAAAGTTCCGCCAAGGCATATATTACCCTTTCAGGGGGGCCTTTTTGAGCGTTGTTTACAGAAAACTCTTATGAAATCAACCTTCAATTTTTCCTGTATGATCAAGTTGAAGAGTAACTTTTGAAAAAATATATTATATGCTAGAATTTTATGTTTAATTCTAGGAAAAAAACGTTTGAAAAGCAAGATTAATTAAACACGTGATACTACGTCATTTTAGGCTCCAAAAATGTATGTTCATCTCCATACTGTGCAGTGCTTTGTCTACTCAATACTTTGTCTGATTGACTTTATTGTTCGGAATCAAAAAATGATTTTTAAATATGTTCAAAATATTCTGAAATAAATCACGTTTTTAAGGAAAAATTGTTAGTTTCTCGATTTAATGAAATTATTTGAATTATTTTACAATATTACAGCCAAATATGGTAATAACTGTATCACTCTGGCATGATTTTTCAAATTATTTATTTTTCAAACATATCAGTTTGTCCATACTAATATCGAAATCGGATATTTTGAATTTCACTCCAAAAAAATATTCTGCTCTAGATATGTCTAGAAAGCTGATTATTTTAGCAATTGTACTCAAAACACTTTCCTAATACTGGCCAAATTTGAAATTATAATTCCAACTTTTGATCAAAAATTATTTTTTCGAAAGTAAAAGTTAAGCGAAAAATTGGCCTTTCAATCCTCGTGATAAAATTTGAACCAAGTATCCAAAATTTTTTCAGATTCACATTGTGTTGATTTAAAATGTATCGGAAGGAGAAGTTTCTGCGATCATTTTTTGCTGATTTAAAGTGACTTTACCCTTTCCAAAAGGGTATATGCTCGGAGGGTTAAACAAATTCGAGTAAAAAATTAATTAACATGAAGTTTATCGTTTTTTTGACGGATAGTTCTAAACACAGCAAAAAATAAATTATGACGATTTGAAATAAGAAATTTCAAAAGTCAAAAATCGTTTCAATGTGTTTAGGGGTAGCAGCGATGTGGCAGATTGCTACATTTTTTCGGAGTGATTTTATGGAAGAAAAAATATTCTTTTTTATTTTGTATCTCCAATAAAAGTGTTCATTCTTGCAAACTTTATATTTTTAATTTCTCAACATACTATAGTATCTGTAAAACATTCATAAACCACTTCTCATTAACTCCATTTCCAACTTGACCCGATGTGAGATTTTTTTTTGAAGACGATATTTATAAACTTCAGGCATTTTCGGGTGTTATGCGCTAATTAGTGGAAAAATCATTATCCATATGAAAAAATTTCCTAATATGAAAGTTGTTTTTCCATGAAAAAAAGAGAAAAACGGCTTTTTAGGAAAAAAATTGACCTTCAATTGCGTTTAAATTCAAAAATCTCTTGACTTTGAAAAGAAAAGTAGCCTATAACACCCGAAATTCATTGAGATTTTTTGAAAATAATAAAATTTTTATAAATTGCGTGCCAAATGGCCCCAGAGGGGAATTTATATCCTGAGTTAAATTCCGCTCTGGGGCCACCTTGCGGTCACTTATGACCCCTAGTTCATAATACCGGTTCCAGAAAACCGATAATTACGCATCTTTTGGTACGTGGAAATTAATGAAATATGACTTCCGGTACCGGTGGGTATACTTTACCGGTCAATTTTGACCAGCTGGTGCATCCGATAACGTTGCAAAAAATTCATCCTATGTAGAAAACCCTTCGCTGTCAAGTCAATTTATTTCTGATACCGTTATTTTAACTCCCGTGAGAACCCGAGGACTAAAAGGTCATTTTTCGCACCTTTAAACACATTTTTTTGGAAAAAATTTCAAAACCAAAAAAAATCCTAGGTCTTAAAATGACCAGAAAAAAATTCTCTGCAAGATAGCTTAGACACATTGAAACCGATTTTTGACTTTTGAAATTTCTGATTTCAAATCGTCTATAAATATACCGTTAAAGTGTGTTTATAATACTCAAATTGTGAGCACTAGGTGGCTCAAAAACAATACGTCGTCAGGATTATTTATTTAGTGACAGTTTCACCTCAAGAGTAAAAATAATTATATCTGGCATAGTTAGTTTTGCAGATAGTTATGCCGGGTATAACCCTAGTAATGGACCATTTCTAATGGAACGTGGTGCGAGGGTGGGGTGACCCCACTGGGGTTCAAATTAATAATTTCTTCAAAAAATTGCCTAAAATTGTACCGTCCTTGATTGGGTAGCATGGCTTTGTTATTTTTTGATATCGAGAATTGGGTGGCTTGCGTTGAGCTGGAGCGGATTTGGATTCTGTACACCAATCAGAAAACCAAGCTGGCTCATGATCGTTTGACATTTGCAATTGAGGAATTGGTCGACATCTTTAAAATACAAAATCAGAAAAATACAGGATGAGCTTTTAAGGGTATCGTTTAACGATCGCATTTTCTGCAATTATTATGTCAAAAAAGCACCAAATCGATTGTATATCCTTTTCCCAACGAAACTCCATCTCAAAAACGTTTACTATGTCTATTGCGCGTGTTCGAATCCCACTAATGTTGTCTTACTGATTGTCCTGAGTATGATAATAGGCAAGAATGCTTGATATTGGGACCGCTAAATTTGATCAGTGTGTAATCACTCAAGCAATCACTAAGACAACATCAGTGGGATTCGAACACGCGCTATAGATATAGTAAAGGTTTTTGAGATGGAGTTTCGTTGGAATANGGATATATCCATTATTATCCCCGGGTAACACTAAAAACTTATTTGCCTGTTAAAAGAATAGGGAATAAGTTTTTAGTGTTACCCGGGGATAATAATGGATATGTTCTAAAAGTACAAATTATCTCGAAAAAAACAAAAAAAAATGATATAAAGTCTTCAATTAAAAAATTGTATTTTTTGACGTTTCGGTTTATTATTTCTCAGCAAATCATTGAATACCGCTGTGAAATAAATTCACACGAATCGGGCATTAATTGTGCGCACCTGAAGCCCGATTCTTACGCTGCTAAAAAATTGAAAATATTTCGCTAATTAGTACAATCTGCCAAGCAAACAGTTTCTCACTTTGTGATTATGAAATAAACCGAAAAGTCAAAAAATACAATTTTTTAATTGAAGACTTTATATACTAATATATCTCGAAACAAGCCTACAAAAAAAATAACTTCTGGTCTACTAAAGTAATAAATTCTAAATTTTACGCAATGTAATCAAAAATCCCTTTCCTAGAATTTTAATTATCTTCCTTATTTAAAAATAAAAACCAGAGAGGAGATAGGTTTACAAATACAATAATTGTTAAAATTGGCGGTTTTCAGGCATTCTAAAAAATGTGTGACAAATTTTAGAAAAAGACGTTTCCAAGAATATTAAACTTTACAAGGTTCCTATGTCTGTGGTAAATATTGAGATAAAAAACAGAGACGAGATAGGTTTTGAAATATGCAAAGTGTGATGTACATACATGCTCAAAGGTGTGTGAGGCCCAAAAACTATTTTTTGACATGCTGATTCTTGAGATCAATTTGGGATCTACAATCGTGTTTGTTTAGAAGTCCCAAGATAATCTTCAATTTCGCGCATGATCACCTTGAATATCTCTTTAACCCTTGTGAGCATATAAAAAAAAGTTCCGCCAAGGCACCAGAGCCACAATTGTGGCTCTACTTTGAATGTTGTTTACAGAAAGCTTACGGCAGTTGGAAGTTCAATTTTTTCTGCATAAGGAAGTTGAGAGGTAATATTTTCGGAACCGACATTTAAAATTCTAGAATTTCAATTTTTAGTTCTAGAAAATATAGTGAGAAAAGCAAGGTATACCATATCACGTGAAATACTTAGAAAAAAATCGAAAAAACGCAAAATTTTTTGTTGTCATTTGGGTTGTTTTATGCGTTCAAAACATAAACAATTGATTTGGTGCATTTTTATGACATAATAACTGCAGAAAATGTAGGAGCAGGGATACCCTTAAATTTGCCGTTTTGTTCTTCAAATGTGCTGTATTTTCCTTAAATTTTGCGATATTGTCCTTAAAATTTCTAAAAGTCAATATGGCAAAAATTAAGGACAATATGGCAGATTTAAGGACAATATGGCAAAACTTAAGGACAATATAGAGAAACTTAAAGAAAAATGGCAAATTCAAGGACAATATGGCAAACTTCAAAGTCAATATGGCAAAAATCTAAGGACCATAGCCTATGGTCCATAGGTCAAAACCTTAGGATATTATGGCAAAATATAAGGACAATATGGTAAAACCTGAGGACAATATTGCAAAGATTTAAGGACAATATGGCCAAACCCAAGGACAATATGGCAAAATCTTAGGACAATATGGTAAAATCTAAGGACAATATGGTAAAGATTTAAGGGGGTAGCGGTCGTAAAAAGGTACTTTTATACTTCACTTAATCAGAATATAAAACTGCTTCAAAACTTTTGAGAATAGCCATTTGGTAGATCTATCCTTGATCTACAAAAATAATTTATCAGAATAATTTTTGGCCGACCCTGGTGACCACCATGAAGCGAGTTCTAGAACACCCAATCAAAATTTC
>SCLH01000139.1:336990-349028 GCA_004367855.1 Oikopleura vanhoeffeni
TTCCTACTCCTAGAGCTCACATACGATTCCACTCAAATTTGGCATGAACCACGGAAACAATAATGCTCGTATTTAAGGGGAATAAGATTTTTGAATTTCGGACCAGTATATGCTAGAACTGCCAAAAACCGCCTAATTTCAAGGTGTTTGCTCTTCAATTTTCTACTCCTCTTAGTTTAAATTTTAGAATGCAGTATAAATTTGAGCAAAGAAGGAGAAATACGTTTCGGTCATTTAAGGCGAATTAGATTTTTTAAATTTTGTGTTCAATTCTAGAAAACCGCATTTTTGTAAACCGGAAGTGAAAACTCGAAAATAAAAGTCGTCGGATTTAGTCGAAAGTCCCATGAAATTAAAGCCAGGGTGATGCCGAGAAGAAAATCTGCTTACAGCTTTTAGATATTTTGAGTTTTTCTGGTCGAAAATTAGGTTTCAATGTTTACCAAAAAAATTCTCAAAAAATGAAAATTTCGAACTTTTTTTTGGAATTTGTTTTTGTTTTTTCAATTAATTTATGCTTTCTGAGTGTTCCCTAGCAATGTCGTGCTATTTTTACACCTCAAAATACCCTAAAAAGAGTAAGACCGCTACCCCCTTAAGGATGTGGGCGACGATAATAGAGAGTTATTAGAATACTTTTTGATACATCTATTTTGTAGATAATTTTCTACCAAGTTTTTTCACGTATAAGATTTTTTTTGNTTTGGTGATGAGTATTTATATCTACATTCTAAATTGCAAATATCAATAAAAAGTGATGAGAGATGAATGAGGAGTAGGCTTTTTAGTGCTTTTAGGGACGCCTACTAAAAACCATTTTCTGAGCGTAGGTTGAAGTATCAGATGACTTGAATAGTACTGACAACTTCCTCAAGAGTTGTACTACGTATTTGGAAAAAAAATTAGTTATTTCTGAAGCCAGGTTTCTCAGAAACTTCACTTGAAAATGTGTAAAAAAGAGCCCAATTATCGTCGCCCACATCCTAAAGGACAATATGGCAAAATCTAAGGACGATATGGCAAAGATTTAAGGACAGTATGTCAAAACCTTGAGGCAAAACCTTTAGACAATTTGGCAAAATCTAAAGGCAATATGGGCCATATAATAATTATATGGCAAAAGTGAAGGACAATATTGCAAAAATGTAAAGCCAATATGGAAAGAAATTTAAGGATAATATGGCTAAATTGCTCACCCAAATTGTCCTTATATTTAACAAATTGTCCTTATATTTCCCAATTGTCCTTATTTTCCTCAAATTGTACTTGAGTAATATTAGGACAATTTGGGAAATATAAGGACAATTTGGAGAAAATTACGACAATTTGGGAACTACATACTACTGTATAAGGACAATTCGGGTAATATTAGGACAATTTGGGAAACATAAGGACAATTTGGGAAAAATTACGACAATTTGGAGAAAATNAGGACAATTCGGGTAATATAAGGACAATTTGGAAAAAATACACCATTTCAGTGAAAATTTCATGGAAAAGACCCCTTTTTCAAAAAGTGAAAGGCAAAAAAAAAAGTTCTTCATATTTTTGGAAAATTTATGGTTTTCAAGAAAATAGTTGGTAAAATAGCTAGGGACAGTTTGACCAGGACAATTTGGGAAAATTAGCTTAGGACAATTTGGGAAAATTTTGCTAAGGACAATTTGGGAAAATCTTACCTGTCCTTATAGAGATAAACCACAGTACAGGTCTAAAGGGACTGGTGAAATTTTTCTCAAATTGTCCTTAGCAATCTGTCCTTAGCTATTATCGTACAAATTTTACTTAATAACCATAATTTTCCCCCAAAAATTTAAAGACTATCCTTATAGTTTATAAAAATTTCCTTATTTTCTTGATTTGTCTAATTTTTTATAAATTGTCCTTATATTTTCCAAAAATCTCCTTATTTTCGTAAATTGTCCTTATATTTGCAAATTGTCCTCATATTTCCACAAATTTTCTTTATAATTTCCCTTAATTATCCTTATATTTTTAACTCCAATTTGAAAATATAAGAACAATTTTGATATTTATAAGGACAACTTGAAAAGATAAGAATAATTTTGGAAATATAACGACTATTTAGGAAAACAAGGACAATTTGGGAATTTATAAGTTTTAATTGATCAAAATTGATTTTCAAAAATAAGAACAGAAACCATGATGTACTGTAGTAAATATAGGGAATTTGGAAATATAAGGAAACTTTAATACTGAATTAATGTTTGCCATATTGTCCTTATTTTCCATTCCAAAATTTTTTTTGAAATATAATTTTAAGAACCATAATTTTTCCCAAAAAATATGAAGACCTTTTTTTTTTTTTGCTCTTCACTCATATTTTTACGAAGGTGAATTATAGATATTTTCAGAAAAAAGACCCTTTTGAATGTTTTCGCCATATTGTCCTTATTGAGCGACGGACCAAAATAAAAAAGCGTAGGTTTTGGCCGTATTTCTGCCATATTGTCCTTATAGACACCACAGTAGAACTACCGGACAGACAATCTGCAAATTTAACTTTTTTGGGATTTTAATATTATATGACTCAAAAATGATGTGCAGGTCAAACATCAGGATAAATTCGTTAAAGAGATATGTCAAATTAGGAACCACGATACTCCTTATGGTCAAAGTCTGCTATTTAGGTTAAAATTTTACCTGTCACTTCCATCTTCATTTATAGTCATCGAGACTTTATCTCCATTTAATATGGAAAATAGTTTATTAACTCTGTCACGATCCTTCTTTGAGTCAATAACAAGCTGTATTATGGCTTAAAAACTCCAATAACTTGTAAAAATCAAAATTTTGCAATCGAGAATTTTTAGAAATAATGCTCAGTTTTTGAGCCTATCCTGATTACAAATTGAGTCCAATAAATCTCCAAATTTAATTTCTTGCTCAGATTTAGTTCTTGCTTGTTCGTACTTCTTTTGAAAAATCATTCCATCAAACATTAAATCAGGAAGAAGATCAATTGTTTTAAATGGTGCACCACATAATGAAATCATCCACAAAAATCGACCCATAAGCTTGGAAAAAACATTTCCTACAAGTACAATTTTTATTTTTTTGTCTTATCTTTTAACTTCGTTGGCTAAATATTCCTTTATTTCTAACTGTAATTTCTGGAAAATAAATGCGCTTTCATACTGATGATTTTTTGAGAAAATCACTGAGCAGAACTTTAACACCACGTATCGTCGGTGCTTTTTTTGAGGGTGAACAGAAAACATTAAAATTCTTATGATGGATTAAAATAAAAATATTTAAGATTTTTTTTGTTGATCGAGCGCTTTTTTTAATGTTTCCTGTTCACCCTTAAAAAAGCACCGTGCGTCAGCTGGGATTTGACAGATTATACTAAAATTCCAGCTGGCGATATATTGTGTAAAAGTTCTGCTTACGAATTTTCTAAAAAAATAATGCTAGGCAAAAATTTATCGGCACAAATTACAGTTTGTCTCAGAAAAGATCTCTTTGAGGGGCATTGGCAATGCCGCATTGCAAATGCTTCAAATTGATTGAGGATAGTTAAAAAAGGTACTGACAATCAAATCAGGAAAAAAAAACTTTAAAATTTTCTTTATTTTTTCGATTTTATTCTAAGTATTCATTTCAAAATATCATCCTGACGCAAGTCAACGTTCTGATCAGTGTCTCACTGGCTTTCTTCTGACCCTACTTTCGAAAAATCGAACACACATTTTTTACGGAAATTTTTTCACGTGAGCTTGAACAAATCGTATTTCGAATTCTAAGTTAGAATTTCTAACAAGATATTACAAAAAAGCTCGTGCTTAAGTCAATTAACTTCTAACAAAATTTTTTTCAATCAATTTAAAATATGAAAATGTCATTTTGATGAATAGTTAACAAAAATTTGCCGAATGAAAAAGAAGTGTCAAAATGTTCGCTATTTTTAATCTGGGTGAAAAAAAGCCATCCCTTTTACAAGCCTGAAATTAACTGTAAACGACCTGAATTTTGGTCTCATGAATTTTTATTAAATAGGGGGCATAAAAACATTTTAATTGAATATTCTCCTGAACACACAAAAACTCTAATGTTTGATTCACACATCCAATTTATACATAATAAATGCAGCATTTAAAATTGTTAAATGTATTTACCTAAAACTACAGATCTAACTGTCAGCCCCTTTGAGATTGTCATATCATTCATTCTCCAAATTTGATCACAAGTAAAATGTCTCATTCTTACATGAGTAGCTAAAAAAGCCAAAACTTCCCAATCTTTCATGTCCGTTTTTCGTCGAACCCAGTGAAGAACTAAGAGAAATGAAAGAGTAGCAGGAACCATACCCATCAATGTTTGAAAATCCAAATCAGTCGCTTCCCAAATTGAGACAAGGGCCGTTATTTGTAATTGCTGAAAAAGGGTTCAAATTTGAGAAAATTTTTCATAGAATCATTAAGAAAAAATAGAATTTTTGACAATCATTGAGGAAAAAATCGATATTGTAGTCTCATCTCGAAAGTGATACGCCAATATATATTTTTATTAGCCATTGAGCAATAGGTTGCCTTTTCATGGTGATTTAAAGCCTCTAAGTAGTAAATAGGGTGTTCACATCGTTAACATTTGGGTATTGGAAACCACTCATCCGAGTGAGTTCTTAGATCGAGTATGCTTATAGGCAAGGGTGCATGATATTGGGACCGCCAAAGTTGATCGGTGTGTGATTACTCAAGCAATCACTAAGACAACATTAGTGGGACTCGAACACGCGCTATAGAGAAAGCAAACATTTTTAGGATGGACTTAGGTTGAGAAAAGGATATACAGCGAAAAAACATTTGTTTGAATGGGACCAATATTAAAACTTTGTTTTGGAAACCTTATAATAAGGTTGGAGAAATTACAGTCTGAGTTTTCTCGTTTACGGCAATTTTTAGTTCCACAAAAATAGACTAATCAGAAATTGTTATTTCCGAAATTAACCAATCAGCGACAGTTGATTTTGCGGAAGAAAAAAATCGCTGTTAACGAGAAAACTCAGGCTGTATATGCATCCAGGTTTTAGGAGATAATCACATATGAACCCTGAGCTTATCTTGACTTATCCAGAGGTCATGAGCATTAGGAATTTTTGAATTATCTGGTAATGTGAGAGGTTTGGTCTCGATATTGATATTTTTGAAGGCGGGTTCAGCTAGTTTTATACCGGTACTATCGAACTCGAAGCGGGGGACGACCATCAAATGGTTCTTTTTTCCAAGAAGATAAGCATGAGCAGAAAATATTGGGCCGTAGAGGCTTTCTGGATCCTCAATGCCCGATCCTGGTATTGGCCAGGACATGTGCATAATATTAAATTCTCGTCTCCAAGCCTTAATTTTTTTTCATGAAAATTTTACAAAATACCTTAAATTTTTACCTTGCTTTTGAGAATAATGTCACATTTGATAACTGAAGACTTTATCTTTTCTAGAAATAGTGATATCTCTGGAGTTATCTGATCTCCAGCCGCGTATAAGGGTTCGATCATCGGGCTATCTTTAACTTTTTTGTAAAGGGGTTTCACATCAAATTCGTAATCTCGCTCCCTTAGGATGTATCTAAATTTTTTTTTTATGGATTTATCGCATCTCAATTTGATGTTGTCCTTTATTTAATTACCATGACTTTAATAAGAAATCCCAGTAATGATTTATACGGTATAAATTATACCTGTCCTTTAAAGTCACGTTTCAAAGATTAACCCTTGTGAGCACAGAGCCACAATTGTGGCTCAAGCATACCTTAAATCATCCAACAAAGACAAAAAACGGGATCGTAGAATCTTTTCTTCCAGAGCACAATTAATAAAGATTTCAGATTTCGCGTTCCAAAAAAAATAATATTGATTTTTTTTCGAATGTTTGGTTCCAGTATTCCGGGGAGTTGATTATTAGGATTTTTCGCGCCTATGTTTCACTTCCGGAATTTTTTCGGAACTAGACAGTATAAAATACAAATGAGAGATAAGCCACTTTTTGAAAGTGTTTTGTGCTGCAAACAGTTAAATGAATTTATGGTATCTAGGTGCAGACTTTTTTTTCGGAAAGTGAAATTCTCAAATTTTCACTCATAATCCCATGAAAAGAATTTAAATATTAAAAAGTGAATTTAAGCAATCCAAAATTGTATTAATTACCATATGTTACTTTGAAATACATAGAAAAGTTAATTATCTGCTTTTATAGGGAAAAATAAACATTTTTTATCAAAAATCTATTTTCCATCAAAATTTTAACTGATTTTTATAATTATGTATTGAGTTATGATGATATATATCAAACGGGAAAAACTATGGACGACCGTAGGCCAGATACTTGCTGCATCGTTTTCCAATCAAAAATGCAACTATGTAGAAGCATACTTTGACCGTGCTATTACAATGATATGGTTTTTTACTTGCTTTTTCTCATATATTTTCTAGAACAAAAAATTAAAATTCTAGAATATAGAATGCAAAAATATTACATTCAAGTTCCTTATGCAGAAAAAATTGAAATTCTGCCTCAAGCAAATAACTGCCTCAAGCTTTCTGTAAACAACGTTCAAAGATGAGCCACAATTGTGGCTCTGGTGCTTTGGCGGAATTTTTTATATGCTCACAAGGGTTAAAAAGCGTTTATAAAATGTTATTTTCAAGAATTTACCGGCCCAAGGAGATTCTGACAGCATTAATATTTTCTTCATCAACTTCTTGGAAGATATCTCGAGCTAATGACTCAACGGATATTGGTGCTTGAAGATTTCTTACATATTCGATCGCATCCTGAAAATCATAGTTACACGTTTACAAGTACGTATCACAAAAATCCCTGGGTAACTATTCGTATTTTATATAATATAAAATATAAATTATATTGCTTCGGAGAAAAAAAATTGAAAAAGTTTATACCGGCTACATTATTATGGTCTTTGACAATAAAAATAATCTTAGAAAAATTGCCATCTTTGTACTTATAGACAAACGGGTTTTCTTCAAAAATACGTAAATTTTGGCAAAATTTCGACCGTTTTGTCCTTAGACAAACATGACAGTAGTATATTTTTAATAGTATGACGCCAGCTGGCATCTAGGTTTCGATTAACACTTTATACAAATAAAATCCACAAAAATTTTTTTTTTTAATTTTCGCGTTTTTTCAAAGTATTTTTTTCAGAATTTACTAACAATTTGCTTAAGGGAGTGGGTGTCGCTGATTTGCGCCTCTTCCAAGGTCATTTCCCGTCAAACTAGCATAGGAAGAGAGAGATCAACGATGTTCTTTGATAGTTTAGTCTCTTGAATCACCTTGGAATAAACTCGCGGGAGATATATATGTGGAAAATTAGGATGGCAGAAAGGCGTCTTCGTAATAGTAGTTCTAGAGTTCTGGTGAAACACAGCAATTGCGGAGTTTGACCTACTCTTTTGAAGCCTGTATACTTTTCTGGTTTCGAAAGTTGGAAGAGTAAAAATAAATATTCTTCGTGAACACGATTGATATGTTGAAGATTTTAATTGTTATTAAAAATCGTAACTAAGTCTGTAAAGAGCAATTTACGATAACAACGCTTTTTAATCCATAAGTTTTTCAGTCAGTGATTACTCGCGGAGTGATTCCAAGTTGATTAACATGACTTTAACATAACAGAAACATCCGTGACCACAAATGTGTAAGGATTTTTAAACAGTTGCAGTTTTGGGTCTCGTAAAATGAAAAAAGTGGACTTTCGTAAAGATGCGAAATACTGTCTATGATGATTTAATTTTGTTGTTGGTTTGCGAAAGACTATGACCACACACAAACAAAATACACTCAAACGGTTTGGATTGTTAATTCATGTTTGAGGTATTGTCTTAATCAACATAGAGGTGCGGCACGCCTGATAATAACAAAGCAGCGTTCATGAGTTGACATTGGTCAATATCAATAACAAACAATAAGGGCTGATTCTGTTAGTTAAGTGGTAAGAAGATTTATCAAACTCGACTTTTCTTGTCAGATGTTTGACCGAACAAATCTCATTTCGGCGCGTATTCAAATACATTTGTTGTCATATTATAGTGATATGCTATTTTGGTTAAAATCTAAAAGAGACTTCAGTCATTACAATTTTTATTCGGCGTAATGATGTTTTCAAAGGAACGATTTACTCCAGGAGTTGTATTATCTTCGTTAATTTACAAACAAAGAAAGATATTTGCATCGCAATCCCAAGAACCCTTAGGGGGTGGTCGCGCATTTAGGCAAAATGGGGTTTTCAATGACGCAATTGTAGCAAATACAAATGTCGGCCTAAACATAACACTTTCTTCGAATATATTTTGAAAAAAATCTTGACTCCTAAAAAGTAATCAAAAGTGGACGATGCTCGTCCATGAAACGTGCTTACAAAAAAGCGGATTATTTTTCAAATGTCTCTCTGAGTGTTAGGTTACAAAAGATTAGGACTAAATAAACCGGACAGAACTGTGAGCAAAACACATACCAGTTGAGTTGTTTTGAAAATTCTTGAATTTGCTTCTCAGTAACAAAAAACTGTATTTCGACCCTTGGTTTAGGGGTCTCAATCAAATGTATCCTCCACTGGTTTAAAATTCGAAATCCAGGTAACTGTGCAGCTGGAAAGCGTGCAAAACACCAAGTTGAGTTTTGGTTCAATTCTGACTCGTTTTTCTGTAAAGTGTTTTAAATTCTCCAATTAAGAAGTTTCAACTTTTTTCATACGAAATATTTTTGAACTGTCAAAAGAATGCTTTCCTAGCTATGTATCAAAATAAACGAGTACAAATGCTTGTAATTTTCCATATTTTCATAAAAAAGATCATACTAAATTGGGAAAATGTTTCTCAGAGACTCATTTTGCGACGACCACCCCTTAATGGTATGGACGATACCGTATGGTGGTTCCTAATTTGACATTTTCTCGATTAAATATTAGCCAAACAGGGCCTCGACGATATATTCGATTAGCCAGTTTGTAGAACTAGCTTCATCTTGCGTAACACATTGTCAACACTTTTTGCATGAATAACTCCCGAAACATTCGGAAACAGGGAGACCTAAGCCAAACGCGAAATTATCATCTCTGAGGTTATATTTGAAATAAACCTGAATTTAAACATAAACTGCTATTAGTATATACAAAGATGCTGTGGAAGGCGTTTGTCTGAAGTTTAAAATTTAAAATTCACTCAATTTTGCAAAAGGAAGTCTAAACAAAATAAAATTCTGGGTGGAAGGTTTTTTTAATTTCGACCCAAACTCAAAATGACGAATTTTCAAGGTCACGTGAAAAAATTTCCGGAAAAAAGTGCTTCGATTTTTCGAAAGTAGGCTCAAAAGAAGCTGAGGAAACACTGAAGAAAAGTTGGCTTACGTCAGCCCGATAATTTTGACAGTTTAGTGGTCAAATTGACACAAACGTTATTTTGAACATAATTTTGAGAAAATCATTAGAAAAAAAGGCAACAATGTTACGAATTTTTTTTGTTCTTATTTGGGTTGTTTTCTGCTTTTAAAACATCAACGATGATTTGGTGCATTTTATGACATAATAACTGCAGAAAATGTGGGAACACCATACCCTTAAGGGGGTACTCATAGGTTTTTTCAGATTTAGATCGGGGCTCAGAGAAAACGAGAACAAGTTATAGAAATTTGAAAAGCCTAAATGACGATTTCCTTTTGCTCCCGACCAAAGTAAAACAGAGTTTTTTTGAGCACCACAGACCAAGTGGGAGTAGAGTTCTAGAACTGTTTGACTTCAATGATTCTTTATCTCGGAAATTGATTAAACTTGTAAGAATAACAATTAGTACTGGTTGAAGTTATCGGAAATATTTTGCGAATTTCGATGCGGACTTGTTCTAGAATATGAAAACCGTAATTCATGATATTTTAGAATTTGTAGCTCAATTTTCTCAAAACGACTCGGTACAAGTTTTTTTAAATTGGTAATATTATCGGAGAAATAGTCCACTCAATTTCTAGTGGAAATTTTTTTTAATCAATGCTCGTATTAATAGAAAATTGCTATTTTAGTGTCAAGCGAAAGTAATTTGGGGTTTCTAGAAATCTTTTCATCGATTGTACGAAACAGTACCCTCAATTGAAGCTGCGCAAAACATGAAGTAAAAGTGACTGCACTTTTCACTCTTTAGAATTCCATTAGACTATTGAGCGTTAACTGATTTCTTATCCCAAAAAAATACTTAAAAAAATCTGAAATAACTGAAAATTTGAGAAAATCTCAAAAAAAAAATTTAGAATAAGACCGCAAATGAATTTGTGGCCTTCCTGAGGCTATTTGGTGCGTTAATCTATGTCCAAACGTGAATTAAAAAACGTTGAAGGTCCCCTTAAGAGGTATACGAGTCTGATAAAAGGGCCTTAAGAGCATTAAAAATGCTCCAATTGATACGGGTGAGTAATTAGTGTACAAGAACCAATCATCAAAAAAAAAAATTTCGAATATTTTCGCATTTGTTTCGATGTTTTCTAGTATTGTTCAAAGAATTGAAGTTACAGAATAGAGTTCTCGAATTATGAACCACTAAAGCTTCAAAATATCGCCTAGACGGTAAGCCACTCTTCAGTGGTTCACTGGTTTCTTTTGAACCTACTTACGAAAAATCGAAGGCACTTTTTTTTTCCGGAAATTTTTTGAAAATGACCAAAAAAATCATATTACGAGTTCTAGAGCGCAAATTGCAAAAAAGGCGCTTCGATCATACTCTTCAATTTTGAGGAATACTTGATAAAAATTTTGAAGCTATATGCAAACCATGCCTCGGAGGAGATGATTTCTGAAGTCTGAAAATTGTTAAAATATGGTCGTTATTTGGGTTCTAGAAATTGTTCAGTGTTGCCGATCTATAAAAAGTCGATGAGAAAATGTATATCACGTTCGATCGATTCTGTGAAAATTTGAGCTCAATTCTGATATACACGTCTTGGGAGAGTATGATTTTGAAACTTTTGAGAAATGTTCAGCCTTGGTACGATACCTGTACCTATTAGGTGGATAATGGTAACAAATAATTTGTGATGTTATTTTCGCAAGATCAAGGATAGATCGTACAATTAGCATTCATTGGTTTTTCTCAGAACTGCCTAGTTTTCAGTATATTATTCACCAGAAATGTCAATCAGGGTCGTTATACCCTTAAAGGAGTGGGTGTACGCAATTTGAGCCTCTTCCGAGGTATTCCCGGCAACTAGCAAAGGGTGAATTACAGAAAACCATTTGTAACTACAGACCAACCTCTCGTAATTTTGAACTTAACATGTAATTGGATACAATCCCACCTACGCCCGACACCTAACGCTTTAAAAGCGACTTCAATTTTCATCATTTTCTTATTATTTTTTTGACAGCCTAACAAATAATGCAAATTGCCTTTGTTTTAAAATTTTGCTTGCGGCGCGACAGAAAACCGGCTAAAAAACTAAAATTAAGAATTTGAACATGATGCAGTTTGGGAGGCTGGCAAAAGGGTATCTCCTTCAATTGAACGATAGTTTCGGCTCATAACTGATGTGAAAGACAGCCTTGTTGCATCCTATAGGAAGTTGTTTTTGAAATTTTTGCAATTCGGTCGTTCTTTGGGGCCATGTCACTTTTCCATCTTTGAGCCTAATATTTGACAAAATTTAGAAACCAGAAAAATGCTTAAAATCAATTTTTCCGTATAATCAACACTTTGTGGTGCAATTTGTTAAACTCGGTACGCGTCAAAAGAAGCATGCATGAGCGCACTTTAATTTTAATCATAATAATCAATTTTTGTTTTTCGCTTTTTTTTGCTGTTTGCCGCACAAAGCAAAATTCCGCAGTAAGGAAATTAATGCATTAGTGATGAGGCGTTCTTGGAGCCTGACACGCACAAAAAATGATGTAGCGACTGGCGTGGTTTTGAAGAAGCATTGTTAAAAGAGTAGGTGGGATTGTAGTCTAGATTATGGTTAGATTAAAAATTACGCGAAGTTGGGTTGCTGGTAGTTACAATGTTTTTGAGGAATATCATA
>SCLH01000140.1:19384-33366 GCA_004367855.1 Oikopleura vanhoeffeni
AGGTTAAGGGTGACGATAGTTGAGATTTCTCAGATAACTTTTTTGATTGCCCTATTTTGTAGAGAATTTGTCACTCAGTTTTTAAACTTGCTGAATTTTTTCTAAATTTATTTTTTTTTCAAATAAAGTTAGTTTTAGAAAATTTATAGTTCAGAATTTCACCAAACACAAGAAATTCACAAGTCGTTCCTGAGACTCTGGAGAGACAAATCGTGAAAAAGACTTCATTTTAACCTTAATTCAGTTTTTGCGGTAAATTTGGAGCACAAATTAAAAAATTTATACATATTTCAAAGGAGGAGTAGGCTTTTGTGTGAGGCTCCCAAATAAGCTGTTTTGACCACTTGAGGCAAAATTTTTGGAAAAAAGGCTTTCATTCGGTGATGTGCATTTTTTTATTCATTCTCGATTGCAAATATGCAGAAAGAGTGATGAGAAATGAATGAGGAGTAGGCTTTTAAGTGCCTTTGGGTAGGCCTTTAATATAGTTTACTTTGAACGCGAGCAATTTTGCAATATGAAGTCATTTTCATCAATTTAACAATCTGTATTTTTGACAGAAATCTAAAATCTGTATTTTTTGTAAAACTTTGTTAGTTATCTGTATTTTTGTAACAAGTTTAATTACGTAATAATTTGTTCTAAGGAAGTGGTGGTGGCGGAAATGAAGATTTTGGAAATTTTGATAAATACAAATTTTTGACAAAAAAGTTCCCAAGAGTGTTATTTTTATATCAAATTGAAATCTTGTGACATAATTTAGATACCTGATTAAATAATAAATTTAAATCAACCTATAAAATAGGCTGATATGTCACAAGTATTTAAAATAAAATTACTCACAAACCAGGGAGTCTAGTATATTCTCGCTCACTCATCGCTTTAAATCCGTATTCTCCACCACACTCATACATCAACTTTCTGGTGAGTGAGTAAAGCTAGCTTTAAGTATTTGTTACGAATTTTAACCAACAGATTTATTTACGCTTGATGCCTCCAAATTGGTAAATTTGGAAATAGATCATCGTATTTCATTTATTATTTATTTTGGAAACTGAAAGTTCAACTACGTTCAACTTGAGTTTATCATACGCAGCTGTAAATCAAAAAACTTTCGGTTTAAAAAAAAACTCTGTGTTTATTATTCATGAGATTCTATTGCCTTATACCGTATGACTCATACGGTATGCGTCATACATCTCGTATGAAGTTAACCTTCAATGCATAAATTTTTTTCAAAAACAATAAAATTTAAATAAGTAAAAATTCAAGAATCTTATTTTGAATAAATCGAATTTGAGCGTTTATTCACAACCACCTCTTTCAGCGCATCGTAAGTTAATCGTTTGCTGTCATGAAAGTTTTATAGCATACAACATAATTTCATAATTGTATTCATCTGCCCTTCCAAACAAACTCATAAAAGTTTCTGATGCATTTAATAGGGCATTAAATAAATTAATAAGTTTTGGAGAAAAGTAAATTTCCTATTTAAAATTTCATCATTCTATATGTAATTCAAAATAATGACAAAAATAAGAGAGAGTGCAATATGGACCGTATTGATGTTTTTATATTTATATGCTTTTCAAGGTTTAACTTTCGGAATTTCAAAACTGATGACTTTGAAGGAAATTGATAGAAAATACAAGAAATAAAAATTACAAATTTAACATTCGAATTTTCTTCTCAAATAATTATTCATAATTTCAACCTTCGATTTTTGCAAAAAGTGGTCCCTCACTATGCTTGGAATTAATAAAATGGGGTGGTAGCTCCTTATTTCAAGCCAATTACATTGCGAATTAACGTTCTGGAAAAACTCGAAGGTTTTTCAACCAAATTCATTTTATAACCCACACGTTTTTTGAACCACTAATTTTGTCTATTTGAAAAGTATGGTTTGAATGTTTTGAAGTCAACTTGAAAAATTATGATAAAATGCTTTTTGATTTAAAGAAAAATATCCTGTTTAGATGGGGTGGACTAAAACACGATGAGAATGTACCAGACAGGGCAATAAGCGTCCCTTATTGATAAAGAACGCTTTTGTGACATCCATGGCAAGGTAAATTCCGGTTTGAAAATCGTAAATCTTTGAAGAGACATGATTTTGGTTCAAGGAAGCGTTTGTGACATCTGTGGCACTTTGAAAATTAAGGGAAGCTTTTGTGACATCTGTGGCACTTTGAAAATTTAGGGAAGATTTTTTGACATCTGTGGCAGTTTTCAGATCATAAGAACATTTTATTACCATTTTGATCATTTTAAATTTCTAGTAAGATATTTTTAAGACATTTAGTAATTTAATTTAAGAATCAAATTTCCGAAGTATAATTATATTATATCTTTTTTGTCAAAAAAGTTAGCAAATTTACAACTTCAAGCATGTGGTTTGGAGACTTTATCTGTGAAAACTTTAGCCCGGGAGGTTTGAAGAAATTAGGGAAAAATATCGCGAAAATGATTTCTGTTTTCAAGTTTAAAAAAANTTTTAAAGATCAGAAATATGGGTTAATTGAAGGATTTTAGGAATTTTATTTCATCATACCAAATTCCAAAACTCAATATTTCAACCCGAAAAAACGTTTTTAAATGTCAAAAATCAACATTTTACGTAGGCGGGCTTAATAAGGTGCATACAAATTATGAAAAAACGGTTTGCGGAAATTTTTCGTGACATCTTTTACAAATTTTACTAATTAATACTTCTTATGAAGCATTGTGATATGATCAAGACAAATAATAGTTTATTTGAAGTTGTTAGCTTTAATCTCAGAGTAATAGACTTATTTTATTTGCAAACAAATATCAATGTATGCACTAACCGGTCTAATCTAAAACAAGGACGGAGATATATTGATAAAGAACGCTTTTGTGACATCCATGGCAAGGTAAATTCTGGTTTGAAAAACGTAAATCTTTGAAGAGACATGATTTTGGTTTAGGAACGCTTTTGTGACATCTGTGGCACTTTGAAAATTTAAGAACGCTTTTGTGACATCTGTGGCAGTTTTGAAATTTACCAACGCTTTTGTGACATTTTTGGCAGTTTTTTAAACATTTTGATAGTTTGAAGTTTTTGGTAAAAAAAAATTGTTCATTTTCAAGAAAAATTGTATTATATCTTTTTAAACGAAAAAACAAGAAAATTTTAACCTCAATTATTAGGTGGTTTGAGATTCTATCTGGACAAAATATAATTTTGAAGGTTTGTAGAAATACGGAAGAAAATTATCTGGAGGGTTAGGCCACTGGGGATTTTTAGATTTTCAAGTTGGCCATACAATTAAAATTCACCTATACTAATATGTTATCGACCCTAACTAAAAATAATATGACCATTAAAAATTTCTCAGACCTCCACTAGGTGGCGAAAAACACTTGAAAAAAAAGAGAAAGTGGAAATATTTTGGTGAAGTATGCCCCGAATGTCCCCGAATAATATGAGACTATTTTAAAAAAACGCACAATAAAATGAACATTTTTTTTCGATTCCGCTCTAACTGCGCTCCGACTTTTTTTTCAAAAAAAACTGAAAATATTGAAAATTTCAATCGATGATAAAATCTGGTTTAAACATGCGATTCTGCCAAAGTTTCCTGCTACAGCCCATGAAACTTATTATCATTCGATAAAAACTCAAAAATTTTGAGATTAAAGAAAAAAATTTCAAAAATTCCGAAATTTTCAAAAAAAAAATGATAGCCATAAATAGCATTTCCACCATTAATTTTGACTTAGAGAAATAATGGGTGGATTCTTCTGAAACTTTTTTTTTTGTGAGTATGATAAATATAATAACGGGGGCCTCCTGGTCTTTATAGTTTTTTAAGGCAAATTTTTTTATATATTCGGCTAAAACAATCATCCGAAGATTCTTAGATAGCTCAGAACTGAGAAAATTCTTGTGAAATATAAGTAAAAGAAAATTGGTTCATGGACAATTTATATTCAATCACTTTTTATTGAGATTACTGTGGTTGCGTTCTATAAGGCAACACTCTTAAGGACAATATGGCAGAATATGAAACCTACGCTTGTGCGATGTGTATGGGCTCACTCAATAAGGCAATATGGCAAAAATTCAAGGGGTTTTTTCCAAAGTTCACCTCTCTTTCGAAAAATATGGGTGAACGAGCAAAAAAAAAAAAAGGGTCTTAAAATTATTATGAATAATTTCTTTGGAAAATAAGGACAAATTTGGCGAAAATCTTCAAGTAAGGCAAACAAAAAAAAAAAAAAGGTCTTCTATATTTTTCGGGAAAATTATGGTTTTTCACAATATTGATACATATTTGGAATGGAGAATAGGAAAATATGGCAAATCATTAGTTCTCTATGTAAATTTCAAATTCCCTTATATTTTAAATTGTATTTTATTTCCCAAATGTCCTCATTTTCATAAATTGTGTTATATGTCCAAGATTATTTTTATTTTTAAAGTTCTCTTAAAAATCAAATTGTTCTTATATTTTCAATTGGTGTTCGAAAATATAAGGATAATTAGAGAATATTAATAATTTGGGGGAAATATGAGAAATTCTCAAATATAAGGACAATGCACGAAAATCAGTAAAGTTTTTCGGAATAATATAAGGTATAATTTATAAAAGGTAATACAGAAAAAAAGAAATTTTTATAAAATATGATAAGTTTAATTTTTGGGGAAAACCTTATGGTTAATAAGTAAAATTTGTACGATAATAGCTGTAGGCAACTTTTGAGAAAATTTAGATGAAGACCTTTTTTCTTGCTCTTCACTTTTTGAAAAGGGTCCTTTGCTATGAAGATTTTTCATAGAATGGTGTTATTTTTCTTAAAATTTTCCAAATTGTGCTAATATTACCCAGCATTATCCTAAATTTGCTCAAGTGTCGCTTATGATTATCGATGTCCCTAAAATTACCAGAGGTGGTCTGACTTTCTCCAAATATGTCCGATATCTTTGAAATTGTCCTGATATAGCATAATTTCTGGTTTATTCTAGAAAATTGGGAAAATATAAGGAAATTTTGTTAAAAATATTAGGACAATTGTTAATATAAGGAAATGTTGGTATATTAGGACAATTTGACTAATATAAAGAAATCTGGGGATTTATAACGTGAATTCGAAAAAAGTATTAGGGCAATTTGTGAAATATAAGGACAAGTTGGGAAAATAAAATAATTTGGGGAAAATAAGGGAATCTTGAACAATAAAGAATCCCTCTTGAAAGTTTAAGATAAAAAATCGCAAAAATTTTGATTGCTTATTTTTTTATAGATAAATTTTCTTACTAGAGAATTCAAATTATAATTTGAAGAAATTAATATCGTTCATTTCAATTTCAAATTCTCGATCAAATGATTCCATATTATAGAAATTTAAAAACTAAACAATGCAAAAATTAATTTGAGAAATTTTATTCAAAAAATTCCATAATTTAATTTTGTAAAGTTTAATTTCTGAATTTGAAGATTTTCGAGTTTGAAATTTAATTTGTGATAGATATAAGTCGTATAATATATAGATTGAAAGAAATACTCCAAAAATATTTTTTTGTCGCAGGAAATTATCTTAAAATATTTGAAAAAAATTTTTTGAGCTCAAGGTCGATCGATAAAATTTTAATAGTAATTACCGATTCGCACTATGTTTTCCGGAAATGGGATTATAAACTATGGAAATTATTAACAGTTTCGCGCAAGGGGCAAAAAACATTTTTCTCATTTCACACTCAGAAAAATATTCAATATCTTTTTGAAGATTTTTGTTCAAAAATATTTTATGTTAAAATATTTTTCCCATAAATGTGCAAAATTAAATCGTTATTCGGGCTGAAGAATCATGGAATGTGTTTTGCTTTTGATTAAATTATTTTCGAAAAAAGGTGTTTTAACGATGTTTTTCGAAGAACAGGTGTGTTATCTAAATATTGCCATATTTTGCCTCCTGTGATGGGCGATCTATATGTACAAGTTGGGAAATAAAATCAAAGGTATAATTTTAAAATTGTCTTTATGGTTAGTATTTTTAGATCCAGTCAAACTTATTTTGTCTAAGGGACGTGCGTCTAACTTCACTAAATTTCAAAAAACGTACCACTTAGCAATCTTTGACAGTACATTTTGTTGGGGATTATGTACAGCAATTAATTTTGGCTTATTTTCGATCCTGGGATTAGGTCGCTTTGTAAGAAATGAAAATTTAAAATTTTAATTTGATTGAAAACTGAACAATTTTTCCCATTTTTTCAACACTCGAATTTAAATTAAGAAAACAAAAATAACATTTTGAATTCAAATTTTTTAATCAACACACTAACAATGGAGATAAAAACATTTATAATTTAAATAAAAATTGCAAGTCCAAAGATGAGAGAATTTTTTCAAAAAAATAAAAATTAATCTCAAAAGTTTTGATTTTCGGAATAAATTTCATTATAGAAAAAACTTTCATTTTCACAAATAATTTCTGATAAATCAAAAACTTTATCTTCAATTATTTTTTTTTTATTTTTTTAATACAATTGTTTCATGAGAAATTTCAAGTTTTCATCATTTTTTATCAATTATATTGTTTGAATATCAATTATTACAAACTAATAGTTAATAAATTGTCTAAAAAAAATAAAAAAATTAAAATTCATATCAAAATTTCTTAACAATTTTTTGAATTCTCATCTATCGAAAAAATTTCCCAATTGTCCTTATATCCAATTGTCTTCATTCCCAAATTGTCTTATATTCCCAAATTGTCCTTAGTATTAACTAAATTGTCTAATTTTCCCCAAATTGTCCTTTTATTCCGAAATTTCCTTATAATTACCAAAAATTGTCTTATCTTCCAATTGTCCTATATTCCAAATTGTCATTATTCCCAAATTGTCCTATAACTTCTAAATTGTCGCTATTTCTCAAATTGTCAAGATTTTCACCAAAATTGTCTTTATCCCAAAATGGTGTCCCTTATATTCCCAAATTGTCCTTATATTCCAATTGTCCTTATAATTCCAAATTTCCTTATTATTGCCAATTGTCCTTAATATTCTCAAATTGTCTGATATTCCAATTGTCTGATATTCCCAAATTGTCACTTTATATTTCCAAACTTGGTCCTTACATTTCCTATTTTTGGGGAAAATATATAAGGAATTTTGTATTATAAGGGAAGTTTGGGAAATATAGGACTCGAGAATATACAGGACATGGGGAATATATAGGAACAATGTTGCGGAAATTAGGACAATTTGCAGAAATTATGAGTAAATTGGGGAAATAATTAGGAAGATTTTGGGATATAAGAGGACAGATTTGNATGTTTTTTATTTAATTTTGAAAAAAAATTTATAGAAAATTTTATAATTTTTTTCCAAAATTTGAAACCGTTGTTTAAAATTTGAGAATTTTTTAGATTGGTCAATTTTTTTCAAAATTTAAGAATTAAAATTTTTTTAAAAACCATATTTGAATTTTTTTTTAAATTCGAAAACTTTATTTGAATTTGAATATTTTCGCAAAAAATAAATTTTCTTTATTATTTTAAATTCTTTTAAAGATTTCTTTGTTTAAAATTTGACAATTTTCTAACAAATTTTCTAATTTTCTCAAAAATTTTACAATTTTCTCAAAAACTTGGTAATTTTCCCAAAAATTTGACAATTAATTTGAAATTCGACAATTTTGCTATAAAGTTTTCTAAAAATTGTTGAATTTGAAATTACTTGTCAAATTTTTCAGATAATTGTCAAATTTTTGAAAAAATTCTAAAATTTGTGAGAAAATTGTCAAATTTCGGCTTCATTTTTTAACAAACTTGAATAAATAACATAAAATCTTTTTTTATCGGCCTACGGCCGATTTGGGGCTTATTTTTCAACAAAATTAATTCAAAACATAGAATCCCCTTTTATCGGCCTTCGGCCGATTTTGGGTTAATTTTTTAACAAATTTGAATAAATAACATAAAATTCCCTTTTATCGGCCTATGGCCGATTTGGGGCTCATTTTTCAACAAAACTAAATCAAAAACATAGAATCCCCTTTTATCGGCCTTCGGCCGATTTTCGGTTAATTTTTTAACAAATTTGAATCAAAAACTCAAAATCCTTTTTTATCGACCTTGGGCCGATTTGGAGCTCTTTTATTAAAAAAATTAAATTAAAAACACAAAATCCCCTTTTATCGGTCTTCGGCCGATTTTGAGCTCATTTTTAACAAATTTCATTCGTCAAAAACTACTCTAGATCCGAAATTTTCAAATTCATAGGACCTATTTATCGGGTGCTCATTTTTTGCTCGGGAGGCCTAAATATCATGCAAAATTTTTATTTATTTTCATCAAAAACTAAAAAAAATCTTATTTTTATTCGTTCCAGATTCTAAAAAAATTTTCTAAGTATTTTTGAAAATTTGGTCGGGAAATTTTTTTTGTGAGCGTTTTATGCGATTATAAAATTAGAAAAAATTGTTTTGGAAAATTTTTCACAAAAAAATTCAAAATTTTTTCAAACCACCGGCATCAGCCATTTTTTCGAAAAAATACAAATTTTATCGAACGCGCATTAAAAATCCACATAGACCCCTATATCTGAAAACACAACCCTGTTTAGTCGTTTTTGACCCAAAATCGAATGGTGGAAATGCTAACCATAAACCTTGATCAATTTGTTTTTAATGTGAAAATTTCAAAATATTAGCGCTCTGCCGACTCGTCTGGTCATTTTGGATATTTTAATGGTCATTTTCGTTTTAGTTGGGGTTGTTTTACTTAAGGGCATACTTAGCATTTCCACCATTCGATTTTGGGCCAAAATCGACTAAACAGGGTTGTGTTTTGATATATAGATGTATATGTGAATTTTTATTGCGCGTTCGATAAAATTTGAATTTTTTCGAAAAATTGTCTTTTTTCATCAAAAATTTTATTTGTATGCTAAAAAACAGGTTTTTTGGCTATAAAACCCCTTCCCTAACCTTCCCTAAGTCTGATTTTTTTTTCATGGAAAGATCATTAAGTCTTTTATTTNCTCGAAAAATCGAGGTTTGGGAGCCAAAAAATCATAATTTTGAATTTTTTTATTTTTTTTCCAATAAGTGTGTTAATTTCATTATAAAGTTACGTTGACCCAAAAACTACCGATTTCGCATCAGTTTTATATTAATTAAATACTGAAAAAACGAAAAATCGCTATATTTTGATCACGTGACGACCAAAATTTTTTTTTATAATTTTTTTTTTCATGTTTTCATATGTAATTAACCTCCTCAAAATTTCAGAATAATCCACCTATTATTTCTATGGGTCGAAATTAATGGTGGAAATGCTAGGCATACTGTATAATATTATATAATATGCCGCATACATTTGGTAGCTATTGTATAACTATCTAAAAAGCTAAACATTTCAAAATATTAGCTTTTTACTGACTTGGGTGGTCATTTTTGGATATTCTAATGGTCATTTTCGTTTAAGTTGGGGTCGTTTTACACAAGGGCATACATTTGGTAGGTATTGTATGACTATCTAAACAGTTGAAATTTTCAAAATATTAGCTCTCTACTGACTCGTGTGGTCATTTTTTAAAATTTTCAAGGTCATTTCCGTCTTAATTTGGGTTGAGTTACCCTGGAGGCAAAAATTAACTCGTAGACTTTAGACATGAATCTGTACCCAGACTCGATTTCCGGCAACTAGTGACCATTCTATAGATCGAGCCATATAAGCAAAGTTTCATTATCAACATACATTTTTCAATAGCTTAAAATAATATTCAGCCAATTTGCAATAAAATTAAAATAAAAATAAAAAAATTCCGATGAACAAAAAGGCATTTAATGGGGATGAGAAAAAAAAATTCGCGAAAATGTACCCCAGTGACGGGCAGCAGTGCAATAATCATACGAATTCAAACGTTTATTTATATTTTGAACTACTGTTTAGTTAACTTCAAAGGGNAGAATTATGGCTGGAAACATTTTTTTGTAAAAATTGACCGGTGGCAGGCTAGTACGCACAAATAGTTCGCGCCACTTTCGGCGCGGTTTGTAGACAAACAAAGGCGGAATCGTAAATTCGGGGCCCGAGCGGCGATTTTCATACCACTTGTTATAGTTGAGCCAAAATGTCGAAAAAATGCAACCAACGATGAATGCTGTGAAAAAATTAAAAAAAAATGACCATTTTTGCGATCTAGCGCCACCTAGGATGAAAATCAAAATACAGGGCCCAAGCGTGGATTCCTATGCGAATAAAATGGTCATTTGTGAAAAATCGTAAAAATTGGGTCAGCCATATTCAATTTCAAACATGGACCATAACTTATGGACCATAAGTTATGGTCCATAGACATAAACGCATCGCGCTGATTGGCTAGAACTCGCTCCACTAGACCCCACTCTTCATATTTTTGGATTTTTTATTAAAAAATAATATAAAATAAGCGATTTAGGACTTGGCTGCGCAATGTCACCCAGGCGGCTGGGTTATTTTAGGTCCTTGGTTAACCCAAGTTAGCAATTAATGGAATTTGATTGTTGATCTTCAAAAATTAGTCATTTTTTCCTTAGGATCCTAAATTTTAAAATGAGCAGAAAAAAATCTCTACAACATGAGCCAATAAAATCGATACCCATTTTTGACTTTGAAAGTCCTTATTTCAAATTGTCTTATTAAAAACCCTGGCTTTACATAGGAGGTCTGACATTGCCACCCCTTTCTACTCCATCGCCATCATAATGAAAAGGATTGTCTGTGAAAACTTGAACTTGTTTGATAGACGTTTCTCTCCATTTTAATTCAGGATCTGTCATACCAAAAACCAACCCCAATAAAACGTCTTCTGGACCATCTCCACCACCATACATTTTTCCGATTTGTGCAAAAGCATTATCAATTGTGGTATCAGATAATGTATGAACATCCTGTAGCGAAAGTCCAACTAACCATTGAATATTTACTGTTGACGACATTTCTGACTGGGAGCGGGGGTCCCTTTATCAGCAAAAAATGCCAGACCCATTCGGAAACTAAAACCTTGCGAACTATTTTCTCTGTAGAAATCTCGTTGTTTCCTTATACGGTGAAAAATTTAGTCAAAATTGCGATTGGCCAAGTTTCCCGTTGTTTTATTTTAGGCATCCCTTTTCCACCAAAAACTGAAGTAGGTACCGGTAAACATCGGGGAAATTTAAAGACAAAAGTTTTGGCACCTGACACCATCTGGTGGAGTAAAGAGCACCTTTGTAGTTTATAAACCGAAATTTGTCGGTTTTTCGCTGATTCGGCTAAATAGCTATTTTTAGTCTTGGAATTTATACAAAGTTTATGTCTACAAAATTTGTGAATGAAAAAATAACAGGAACTTATGGTAAAATTGTGTACATCCATATCCCTTTTCCAACCTAAGCGGATCTTGAAAATGAGGATTATCTATATCCCCTATTCACACTTTTGTGAATATCCCGGCCCTGATTGAGAAACGTAGTGTGTTTTTAAGTAGTAGGGCCGAGATATTCACAAAAGTGTGAATATGGGATATCCATTATGATGCCCGGGTAACACTTAAAACTTATTTACCTGTTAACCATTACACACCAATAATTTTCTATCCCATTACAGCACTATTGTAGAAATTGTACAAGCCCTTTTCAAGAAAATCATAAAATCAACTATCAAAATCCGATCTCAAATTACGACCTAATGAAGAAGTTCAATGACCAAATATCTGTCACAGCTTGGTCTTTTCAAATACACCACATAGCTCAAACGTCCTGCAACCATACATGTATATTTGACAGTTTTGTCAGGAACGTTTGAGAAAGTTGTCCAGGACGTGTTGAGAACTGTCAGGACGTTGTACTTACAGTTTTTTTTGTCATTTCTTTGAAAATTAGTTTTTTAGGTTTTATTCAACTTAGGGGGTGGTTAGTGATTTTTGGGATAGTCAGAGGCTCGTACGGTTAGACAAATATCAGACGGACATTTTTGAGAACCATACATTAGAAAGTCTTCTTTGATCTCACAATTCCATTTGACAGTTTAGTACCACTCCGACCAACCATGTGGTTAACCGCGGTTAAACACGGGTTCCTCAGCGAGAATCCAGAAAATTGTCTGAATTTTAGTGAATCGGTTCTGTTTTTTTTTTTATTTTTGCCTCAGAAGTCAGCAATATAGTTGAATGTGCCAAGAAAGAGTGTTTTTCGACGTTTTGATAAAAGGCTTTTTCTGTGGAAATGGAAGAAACGTCATTTTTGGAATGTAACAAGCCCTAGGGGTGATGAAGATCGAATCGGTCGTACTTTTTCTAATTTCGCCCTGATCGGCTGTAAATTGACAAAAAAGTGCGCGAAAATGACAATTTTGAAAATAAAAGTGATAATTAGAAAATTTAAATATCATCAAAATATTCCTTGGGTATGATTTGCTGGTAACGATATTAGCAACTATGGTCTGATTTTCAACACACACAGTGNGAATAAGTTTTTAGTGTTACCCGGGCATCATAATGGATATAGCGCGTGTTCGAATCCCACTGATGTTGTCTAAGTGATTATGCGCCAATCAACTTTGACGCTCCCAATATCAAGCATCCTTGCCTATTATGATACCCAAGACGGTCACTGAGAAAACATTAGTGGGATTATAGAGATAGCCCTCATTTTCAAGATCCACTTAGGTTAGAAAAATAATATATATATATCCGCTATTCACACTTTTGTTAATATCCCGGCCCTACTACTTAAAAACACACGACGTTTCCTACTCAGGGCCGGGATATTAACAATAGTGTGAATAGGGGATATCGATCATGATGCCCGAGTTACTTAAAAATCTTATTCCCTATTCTTGTAACAGGCAAATAAGATATTTAAGTAGCTCGGGCATCATGATCGATATACCATTTCCCCAACCAAAATGACTTTATACCTACTTTATATAAAGGTTGTCCTTTTTGCTTTTGGAAAAGACTCGGCCGATCCATCGATCCGATCCAATTGTGCCGACCCCTGATTGAATCATCCATTTTTTTCAAAAACTTATAATAAAAAACTTTAAAATCTCAAAAGTTTTGAGAGGAGAAAAATAATGGTCAGATTCGGAGTCTTCCAAACGCCGAAATGTTAACGGCTTGGACACCCTACTTACTATAGAGGGCAAATGAAATCGAAAATATTGAAATTTTATGGGATTTTGAAAGTAAAATGCTGGAGAAATTGAGTACCCTTCCAAATACTAAATTTATTAATAAGTTTTCTACGTTTCTTCATTTTAATAGCAACAAAACCTTACTTTAATGCCTTTTAATTCAAAAGAGTTAAACACCTGCAACCCCCCTAATGAAAATAATCACTAAATTATTTTTTTATGTATAAAAACCCTCAAAAATTCCATTTATAGTGTGAAAAATCTTCAAACATTGAAAAAACGATTTTTTTTCAATTTTGACACCTTCCTTTAAATTTCGTGTTGCTGCTGGAAAATTTCCTTTGTAAGAGCCAGTCCCATCTACTAACCAAATGATGTCTATATCACTCTCGCCACAGTGATAACCTCCATCTCTATTCAAACAAGGTTCATCTACACATGCATGAGCTTGGGTTGCACATTCGTGTTCTATATCAGTAACAAGAATGACCATCTCAGAATAACTTATGACAGTCAAGAAGATAAGTTTTATGAATTAGCTTTACGGGACAGTAAATGTGACGGTTTTTCCAAATAAACAACACCCGTGTTGATTGCGACATTTTGCATACCAAAAGTTGACAATTTACGCATTAAAATTTGAAGAAAACATCGACATTTTACTGTCCAACAAATTGATAATTTGACAAATTTGAAAATACATCGAAGATTATGACTAGGTGTCCCGTATAACTTTGACGTCAGAGACTTAAAAAATTGCGTGATTTTATTGGTCAATACGCATTGTTTCTTGTGTATTGACTAATGAAATCACAGGATTCTTAACCCTCCGAAGCATATAAAAAAAA
>SCLH01000140.1:49693-61052 GCA_004367855.1 Oikopleura vanhoeffeni
TACTGTTAGCTATAGTGAACTTAAACTATACGTCTAATCAGTCACATAATTAACGTTTCGCTTTATCAGAATTATTGAAATTAACAGTTTAGAACGTATTGCGAGATTATGACGCTAACCGAAAGATAGAGTATAGAATGGTGATTTTATAGCAAAATCTCAAAGTTGAAACTCGAAAATTTCAACCTTGAGATTTTGCTATTTTAAAGAATTGTTGAGAAATTTAGCCCAAAATAAAGTCAGACAAACGATTTTGGCCATCTATACTGAAATGACAGAATACTGAAAAATTAAAATTATAGTTTTTGCATTTTCTGACGCAGAATTGCAAGCTCTATTTTGACTAAAAATGTCTCGATTTTGTTGCCTAACAGGTAAAAATGCCCAACTCTCCCCTACTTTCGATATTTACGCATACAATGCATGCAAATTGTTTATGAAATTTTGTACATTTTCAGTACTTTTTATGTTTATCGGACGCGAGAGGGGATAGGAGAGAGTTGGGCATAAAGTCGATTCTTACCTGTTAGACAATCGAAATCGGACGCAAAAATGGAATGAGTGAATTTTCAATGTCGCCCCAGCGAGGCTATGTAGACGTTGCCACTACCAACTCTGCCTCATGCCAAAATACCCTTCCCTCACTAATAATTTTAATATTTATATGAGCAAATCGAGGTCGTAGATTACGAATTTTAAGTCAAAATTGACTTTTGAAATTCCATTTAATTTTTTTTCAATAAAAAAAATTTCCAAAGTCAATTTTGACATTGGATATTGAAATTTTTACCAAAATTCAAATAATTTGCAAATTATAGCCCTACAGACGGGTGGAGCTTGAAATTCTTCGTTAGAAAAAGCTTTAAAATTTTCAAAAAGAATGCTTAGCGCACGAGGTATTCCCAACCGGTCACCATTGTAAGTACTAACCCCGCCCGTCCTAGTTTAACTTCAGTGATCGGTTTTTCGTCATGCTGAAGAATATGGCCATAAAAAAAATTAATTTGAGAAAATTTTTTTCGGAGAGGTCTTATTGTAATCAAAATCCACCAATATAATCAAAAGTGCGCGAGAGTCGAAAAAGCGCGAAAACTTAAATCAGAAACTTTGAGCGAAATTGTGAGATAACTAGAATAAGGTTTCGGGCGAAATAAAAGTTGATTAAAAATTGCCCACTATAAAAACGCTTCGGCTTTTCGACGGTTATAATATGAGTGAAAGCTTCTTTGCAAAACTTGAAAATGTTGCCTAAAAAACTTATCTCTTAGTCTGAGCGCTTAAAATTTTCACTTTCAGAAAGAAAGACGACTGAGGTAGCTCGGACAGCTATGAATATGGTAGTAAATGCCTTTGGCCGAAGAATTTCTATATTCTGTCGCTCTAGCTTTAATAGTGCGCGCAGTCATACCTACATAGTGGGCCACTATTAGTGGCTGAGACAAAGACACTTAAAATGATAGATGCAGTTTGTTATCTGAATAGCATCGGAAATTTTAGGCGTCTGCAGAGAACAAATTAGATAATTTAATGCCTTTTTATGCTAGTCGAACATGGAAATTTGGCATAAAAAATTTAATTTGTGCTATGTGATTTTAATACCACAAAATATCAGGACGATTAGAAATTATGACTTCATCGGTGAAACCAAACGCAGAGTACTGTGACAGTAAGCCAATCTCAACCCAAATTGGTGTTTTTGCGCCTGCTGATCATTGTCGAGCAACAAACCAAAACGGTTTTGTTGCTCATTCTTATTTTTATCTTTGTTAGAGAATCTAACAAATAAATATGAAATAATATAACATATAATATATATTGTGTTCATTTTTGTGTCAGCCAGAACCCGCATTAAAATCCTGAACGCTTGCCAGAAGTAGCAAGTGTTACAGTATTATCTTTGATATACACAGTTACTCATTTGAAGCAACGAGAACTAATTTGAAATTATTTTTACAGCACATTTTTCAAACTGCGCGCATTTCTTTTTACTAATACCTTCGAATTTGTCTGATCTAATGATAAGCGATTTAAGGGGGTGATTGTCGCAAAATGAGGCTCTAGAAACAAATTTTCCCAGTTTTATTTTAATTATGAAAATATATAGACGATTCCGAGTATAGAGGTAGTCTTTTTATCTCTATACATGGTCAGGAAAGCACTTTTTGATGGTTTCAAAAATATTTTGTATGAAATAAGTTGAAATTTCTTGATTTTCCGAAAATCAAAAGACGATTTATAGAAAACTGAGAATAAAATTTGGACAAAACTCTCAATACTGATCTGCACGGACTATTCAGCTGCACATTCATATAAGTTTCGAATGTGTAACTAATAAATCCAGAGAGGAGATACATTTTTATTGAGACCTCTAAAATAGCTCCCAGATGACCTGCCCACGTTCTGTCCGGTTAATTTCAGTCATAAATCATTGTTGTACCTTGAAAAACCAGGGAGGAGATACAATTTGAAAAAATAATTCCATCAATTTTGTAAGCACGTTTCTGATTGGACAAGCCATTCATCACGTTCGATTTTTTTTAAGATGCAAGACTTTTGTTCAAATATATCAGAAAGCGGTAATATGTGGTCCAACGAGTTGTACTTTTGCGACAATTGGCCATTTTGTGATCGGTTCGGATCTGCTCGGAAGCACATCTCAAAATTTGAAGATCGGATCGGTTCGGACCCGATTTGAAAAAAACGTGATCGGATGGGTTCGGAAAAAACCCGATCTGATCGGTTTGCTCGGACCTAATCGGTGTTTTCCGAGCAGATATTTTAGCTCGGACGCCCATCCCTGATTGAAACCCCCGTTTTTTGCCTTAAATGCGACGACCACCCGATTAAGGGAGTACTGGTCGCATTTTAAGGCCAAAAACAGGGTTTTCAGCGTCGCCTCAATGAAGTACTAGAAACAGCACGAACATATGTATTTCAGTTTAGGGATAATTGAACATTAATCTTGCTTTCACAAAACAAATCGAAGGCCTCTGATTGGCCGACCAATCAGGAACGACCTTTCAAAAGTGGCACTATTTTCACTTCAAAAGCCTACTCCTCCCTGAGTTTTGAAGAAAGAGAATACTTTTATAGCTTTTATTGACCACAGAGAACGTGGGCAGAACCCCAAGTTCAGTTTTACTCAAAAAAATTTCATCCGGCGCTTAAATGAGCAAAAAACTGTTTTTTGGCCTTATTTTGAGTGCCTCGGGGAAAATACTACTCCTCCCTGGATTTTGACGGCAGAAACCTAAAACTGGTATGTATACGATCCTTGACAATACGCGCAAAGCCCCTATTTCGACAATTTGCATTTTTGTATCTCGTCTTTTTGGAAACCGCGATTCAAATTCTCAGAAATTTCAAAAATTTGAAAAAAATCACACTGAATATGTTCAAATCGCGATGAAAATACTTTTTTTATGACAAATGAAAATAAAAAGACATCTGATCAACTTATTTTTGTCCATATTTTCAGAAAAAAACATTGTAAAACTAATCTGGACAATTTCATGTCCGAGTCTTTAAATGCGACCAGTACTCCCTTAAGGGGGTTCTCAATGAGAACTTCTCATAGTGATTTTTTAAGCACTTTCTAGGCTACTTTTATGACATTTGAATGGTATTTGATATTTTTCCTCTGAGTCGCATCAAACTCAAATTAACATCATCAGAAATGTCCAAATCAAGTTCTAGGAAATTTGAGCGGTGAATAAAAATTTTGATTACGTTGAAAACTCCTTTAATTGATTTATATTCCCAACTCTATAATCTTAAAGTGCTAAAACATCATGATTCAGCCATTATCAAATATTCTCGGATTGGAGATCAAAATAGAATTTTAATAATTTGGAGTAAAAAAATAAATTTATGGGAACTCTAATTGATTTGGTTTCGTTTGGTAGAAAACAATTTTGGTCTTCAGGCAGCCTGAATCAGGCTAAACATCTTTTTAATAAGCCAATGGGCTATCCTGGAGAAACAAGTTTACCTGAAAAATATCTTGCTATCAATTTTTTATGTTTTTAATAAAAACATTTAAATATTATCACAAAACATAAAAATAATTAACTTCAAAATGCTGTATTTTATTTGGTTGAAATGCAACTCTTTCTAATCTACAAATAAACTATTAATCTAATAAAGAGCCAAACGATTATTATGAATAAATACAAACTTAGTGACATAATTAATAGATTTTTATGATTTTCCCACATCAAGATGCTAAATACATGCAACTAGTGTTTTTGCTGAGAAAATAACAAGAATAATAATTTATTTACAGTATTTACAGAAAACTTTCTTCCGTCGGAACAAATTTCTGTATTATTAATTTGATCCCAAAAGTTAAATCCGCTTTGAGACCTTATAATATATCTGTCTGATTAAATGAAGGCCTTAGAGCATCAATATCACACTCGCAAATTTGATAACGTTCATGGGTGATAAATATAATGTTGTTTCTATCAGAACCACCAAATCATTCAAAAAATTTATCGAAATTTTCGATCTTTTTTTCAATGTATTTTTTTAAAAAGATGAAGTTAAAAATAAGGTTTGCTCGAATTTGACGACTAAAACTTCAAAAGTTTCGCCTGAACGTAAGCCAACTTTTTCTCAATCAGTGTTTAACATAGCTTTCTTTTGAGCCACTTTAAAAAAAATTGAAAACACTTTTTTTTTCGGCAATTTTTTCGAAAATGACCAAAAAAATCATATTTCGAGTTTAAGCTGAAAAATTGCAAATAAAAAGCTTCTTCAGAGGAGATAGATTTGAAGTCTGAAATTTTGAAAAATCGTCGTTATTTGGCGTTCTAGAATGTTCAGTCGCCCGGAATCGATAAAAAGCTCGTCTTAAAAGATTGGCATACTACCGTTACGTGATCTGTGAAAAATTTGAGCTCGATTTGAATATAGGCCGTTGGGAGGAGAATAGTTTTTGCAGTTTGGAAAATGTCACCTGTTACGATACTGGTACCTATTGGTGTAATGATCAAAATAACTTATGGTGTACTTTTTCCCGCAAGAATTAAGGATAGTCTACAAATTAGCATTTTCGGTTTTGCTCATACGCTTTAGTTCAGAATATCATCGTGAATATGTCGAATTAATCCCAGATATAACCCCTTAAACTCGTACAGTCACTTCCAATCCAACTTGTTGGCAAGGTCCGGTTTTCTTTTAATGTTAATTAAGGTGGCATTGACACTGGTCAACCTAATAAACCTGAATTTCGTGACATTTTTCAATGTATCTTATGGATATCAGATGTTGCCTTGGATACCTAACTACTATATCCTTTATTCACTTTTTGGTTAGAAATGCGTAGCCACCACGTTAAAATCAACACGTAAAAGGAGTAGTGGCTACGCATTCTAACCAAAAGGTGATAAAGGGATATAGATACTTCGATCCTTAAAAGCCAGTCATGAAATATTTACGAGCCCCAATATCTCAACCTACACATATTATGACCCATTTAGAAAGGATCCCAAAAAATCATTGAAAATAGATCCACTGGTAAAATCGACATGCGATTGGCATGATTTCTATCTAGTTCTTCGCCGCCAGACAAAAATTTCGTTTTACATGCGAGAAAATCGCATGAAACCAAAACAAGACTTGATTTTGTTTTGGTTTGACAACGTTGTCTGGCGGCAAAGAACTAGATAGAAATCATGCCAATAGTATGTTGATTAAAGTATTGGATCTGTTTTTATTGATTTTTTGGGATCCCCTTTAAATCAGCCATGATATGCGTAGGTTGAGATAATGGAACTCGGAAATATCTTACAACTGGCGTTTAAGGATAGAGGTATCGATATCCCTTTATTACACTTTGCTTAGAAAGCGTAGTTGGGAGATTTTTGTAGTATATTTAAGCCTAGAAAAATCTCCCAACTACGCTTTCTAAGCAAAGTGTAATAAAGGAATATACTTAGTTTCTATCCGAGGTGGACATCTGATCTATCCATAAGATACATTGAAAAATGTCAGAATTCAGGTTTAACAGGGTTGACCAGTGGTCAATGACCCTTTAACTTAAATTAAAGATCGGCAATATTATTGACAAACAACGTTTTGCATTTTGCTTGATACTAATGGTGATACTTACGAATGTATTTTTTGTTTATAAATCCACAATAGTGATCAACAGTTTGAGTAAATTCTAAACCCGTCATATATTTATTGATTTTGTTGATATAAACTTTTTATTTATAATGCGGAATATCACAGTATTGAAGATAAAAATTGACTATATTATCAATAGAATATATAAAACAGGTAAAATAATTTCTTCGATAATACAATGGAAAAACTCAAGAAAATTCAGAAATGTGAACTGTTTAGAATAAAGATGCATTATACTGTATAATATAATGTATAATTTATACAGCCATGTTTCAAAGTAGTATTTTCAAGATTTAAGAAAACTAATGGCAGGTGCTTCTCAATTTTAAGTTAGATTTTAACGGGAGATATTTTTAACAAATAAGATTTTTTAACCAAAAAAAATTTCACAAGAAAATTTGTGCCCTGTATCTCAATCGAACCCAAAACGCACCAAAATCTTTTACCCCCGCAATGACGTATAATATTGCTACATTATAGCGGGGATTAGAGATTTTGGGTTTAATTAGGATACAATTTATTGTCAGAAAACCGCAGGAACAAATACCCTATTGTTCTTGGGCCAACCCTAGTTAATTCAGACAAAAATATTTGTGCCATGCCAATAGAGTACAAAAAAATATCCGAGAAAATTATCTAAGATTTTAGTGTTATACAAAATTATACGATAAAAGACTACATACTGCATTGTGTCAAATAAATATTCAGGATAATTTCCCAGCCTTTTTCTCAAAAAGCAATCAACGCCCAGAAAAATCGCAAATAGCCTATTTTTTATCGCTGTTTTGATAGTTACAGATAATGCCAAGGGTTAGGAATTTATAATTTCTGAATGTAGAAATTGATAAAAACGCTTAAAAACACAAATTATATAACGTTTTTCATAGTTTTTCTCAAAAATTCTAAAGAATTATAACTCGACGACCAGCGTTCTGTCACAAATTTGTTAAAATTTTGATGAAAAATTAAGAAAAAACTACGAATAAAAAACGCATGTCAATGACTTAAAATAATAACTTGTTTGTAGAAATATGCACAATATTTTTAATCTATATACAGTATGTGTTTTTTAACTTGCGAAATGAAAAATGTCATTTAGGTAATTACGGTCAATCAAAATGGTAACTAGGTAGATTTTATTTGAAAGCCAACATACCCGATGTCAAGAGTTTTAAAAATATAATCCACCTAGTTACCAATTTTATGGCCATATTTCCTAATGACAATTTTCATTTCGCAAGTAAAAAAAACACATACTGTAGATAAAGGTTCAAAATTCAAAAAAGTAAAAACTAAAATAAGAATAATTCACGAATTATTTGAGAAATTGTTTTTATATCGCGGTGATGTTTGCGGGCTCTAAAATGCAAGTTCTAAAATGGCTTACAAAGAACTCGCAGTGTTTTGTAAAGATGCGTCATTTTAGTTTGAATATGCTACAAATCACCAAAAATTAAATTCTACCTAGTTAAAAATTTGACAGAATAAATTTGAAAATATAAATTAGTTAAAAAATTATTATATGAAGTATAAAATTGGGGTAAAACGACAAAAATAGGAAGTGAAATTGAAATAATTTTCACGACATTTTTGAAAATATGATAAAAAGGTATCTTACAATACAGTAGAGTGTCTTTAGTAGGACGCGTCCTAGGGATTTGAANAGTACTGTCCTACGACAAGTAATTTACTGTTCTCTTAAAAAACGCCATGGTACGATACGTTTGTAACATATGTATCATTCCATGACATTTTTTCGAAGTACAGTATAGTACTTTTTGTTTGACAACTGTCTACAACAAAGTACTTACTTTCAAAACCCTTAAGACGCGTCCTACTAAAGACCCTTAACTGTCAAATCTGAAACAAATATTTTTAAGGTACTTTTTGATAATTTTAAAATTTAATTAAAAAATTTGATAGTTCAAGTTCTACTATCAAATAAAGCTTCAAAATTCTCAACACAAAAAGCACCATAAAAGATATTTCATGGAAAATAAATTTCTTATCATACTGCAAATTTTTTCAAAAGCTGAAAGAGGTTTTTAATAATATTAAATTGCAAGCTTGCGACTGATTGTGATTTTTGGCCAAATTCATCTATCATGTAGACCAATTTTTTCATGTATGGCGCGCAATGGCGTGTTGTTTCTGTTAGTTATCGTGAAATATATTAGACGAGATTAATTTGGCAAAAAAAATCGCTGTCTTGTCCCCTATATGAAGTATTTTTCTACAGTATGTCAGATTTAAGCTAGTTATTTCAGCTCCAGAAAGCAAACCACACCAACCAATTTTAACTATAAGTTATATCATATCCCTTTACGAGGAAGGTAGATATTTTTTAGTTTTGTCTAGTACATTATGTACGTTAAGTCGTACCAATGAACTAGACCAAATTAAAAAATATCTACCTTCCTCGTAAAGAGATATAACAACAGCATAACAAGATTATTGAACGCGAGCCAGCCATCATGTGCATGATAATTCTTAAATTTCTAGCTACAATTCTGTACTTTTGTTATATTAAACATTATTATTTAAGAATATAGTTTGACATGTTTTATCCCAACCTTATTTTGAGGAGATTTTGAAAAAAGTACAGAACTATCACTCGAGAAAAGATTTCAATTACGATTAAAAAAAAGTTTTACTCTTCAGAGGTAGGTAATGACGAGCTGATAATTGTTCCTATATCATCATCATTTAGTTTTTTCCTTTCTGCATGTGCAACAGTTCGCCAAAGTCCAAAAGCAAATGATGCAGCCATAATTTTTATACTAATTGCCAGGCCAAAATATATATGACGAAAATGATCAGGACTTAGGGACGTGGTAAATTAGTGGTTTTTATAAGGAATTTCCTGATTAAAGTACTTTCTACTTTCCGAGTTGTTTCGAGGTATGCAAAATCAGTAATTATTTTTGATCAATCAGGTTTGAAAAAAATGTTTCAACAAGGATTCCTCAAGGATATAATTTTTTTCATAATTCAATAAAATTATTTTAGTTTTTGCATAATAGTTTAGAATAGTTTCAAAAGATGATATTAACCACGTTTCCTGTAAACCGCACATGCCCCATTTGATTCAGAGCATGACGACGAATTATCCCACAAAATGCAAGCGCGGTCTATCACTGATCCAAAGTAAATTGGTGCCTTTTTCGAATTTCGTAAGTATTGTAAAAAAAATAACGAACGAGCGTGAATAATTTTCGTCATAAAGTAATTTTTGCTGATAAGAGCGAAAATAGCAAAAATATTTTATGTTTCATACCAAAAAATGACAAAAATTAAATCAAAATAGCGAAATTATTTGAAAATTGAAAAAAATGAAAGCTTGTTTTTCCTTGAATAAATCTCATAACTTTTGAAATTTTGAACAATTTTGAACAAATTTTTCAGCGCGTGTGTAAAACCCACTGAGTTTCAGAACTATTGAGCCCGATTTCTCATTTTTCACATGAATCCTTCTAAAATGAAAATAAAACCTTTAACATCATTTTTAAGAAAAAATCCAGAAAAAATAACATTATTTTAAAGCAGAATTCCAGCAGAAAACCAAAATATCCATCAATACCTTTATTTGCAAAATTTTCACAGCAGAAATAATGCCAACTTTCATTTGCTCACAATTTCCGAACATTTTACGGTCCTGGTGGAAAAATAACTCAATAATCTCAGGGACGTTAAATCTCAGGAACGATATTTTTGATTTTTTTTCATAAAAATGATACAGTATGTGTTTTCGTGGGAACAAAAAGTAAACCATTCAGGAGAATTCTCCGCAAATTATAGACAATTCTCCCGGACACTTGAGATTCTGTTCCCCCTCAAAAAACAAACTGTACATATTGGCGATAATCTTCGGGCACCTTGATATCATTACGAAATCCGTTCCGGAATGTATGCAAGTAATCTCAAGACAAGATACTGTACCCCCATGGCGAGCGGTCTCTCGTCGTCGTCGACACAGCGTAAAGTAATCATAATGGCGGGCGTTTGAGCCGAGGCCGTCACCATTGTAATAATAAAAACCATGATTAGAAAAGGTGCCAACATTTTAATACAATCTTGCTCGCAAACCCCATCTCGAACTGAGGCATTTTCGGCGGCACAGCCACATTCAGAAAAAGAACCGTTTGATGATTGCGTGCACCCTGCGAGACAAGGGTTCATAAAAGTAATTTCATCGATACATAGTGGTTGGTAAATACCACTGCAATCACAGTCTTTATTGCAATCTGCTGATGGGAGGAAACCTTCTGGGGTTATAGAATTTGGCTCTAAAATTTTTACGTTATTTTGTCGTTTTGTCCATATAAAAACATTTTGCTAAAAATGCTCTAAAAAATCAAAAAATTGTGCTAGAGAGCTAAAAACCAGAAATATTAATACACGCTACATTTTTAAGGGTGTCGTTTGATTTTTTCTACCATTTAAATGCAATTTTCCTACAAATTTTTGATTTTTTAGAGCGTGCAATTTTTTTGCTGCATTGGATAAAAAACCACCAAAACAAACTGCATTTTCTATTCAATTTCAAAAACAAATTTTATGTGCAAGATACTGCTGCTTTTTTAAAGTTTTGCGGAGAAAACCATTCACTTTTTTCCCTACATTTGTCTTAAGAGAGTGGGTGGCGCTGATTCAGTTGTATTTAGATGTTTTCGACGTGATTTCTTGATAAACTGGCAGAGGTGGTATTGAAAACACTTGCTCAACTTAAAGAACAAGTATTTAAGATCATTTCGACACTAATTGTACAGCTAATAAGCACAGCCTTATCAGCGACACCCACTCCTTTAAAAACTTTTGCTGATTCTTATCTCGTCAATTCTTCAAAATTTGATTATTTCTAGGAAAAATTGAATAATGGCGCCAGAGAGTACTTTTTCGATAAAATAAATTGAACTCACGATTTGGATAATCTACCGTCACTCCCGCTATCGAAGGATTTCCACATTTGAAGAAAAAGATTGGGATCATGAGTAAAACAGATAAAGTTGACGCAGACAAAGCCATTTTAGAACATCCATTTATAGAAAGATCCAATTTTCTGATAAGAAATCCACCGCCAACAATACCAACTCCAGCAGCAGGGAGTAAAATGCCACCGCACATAATTGCAGAAATTGAAGGATCTATTGTAAACTGGTCTTGTAAGTACTTAGAACGAGGTCAATGAAATTTCTACATGTATTTTAAAAATTAAATCTTTCAAAAA
>SCLH01000140.1:63932-93409 GCA_004367855.1 Oikopleura vanhoeffeni
GGCCCAAATAATACGATTAGTCGTGGCATGCCATGGCGTGACGGTGACTTTATGTATCGTTTTAGCGCTAAAGAGCTCCGAACTTTGCACTTTTCGTAACATTTTCGGCCATGAATACAGATCAAATTTTTGCCAGAATAATAATTTTTGACCTAATAATTCTAGGATAAACTTTTCAAGGAGATTTTTCTTCAGAAACTTTCCCATTTTTGCCAATTTCTGGTTGACTCAAAGCTGATAGTCAAGAAATTTTTTCCGACTATAAGATTTAATCAGCCGTGTTCTAGGTGGAACTTCCAGCACTGTTTTTTTTCAAAAAATCATTTCTAGTTACAAAAAAATTGCAAATTATTTAATGATAATAATCATCCCTTGGAATTTCGAAACCCCTCACTTTGGCATGTAAGTTAAGAATGCGACAACAATTGTAAATTCACAGCACATCGTTAGCGTTACTAACGTAAAGGTATCATTACTTATTTGTCGGTAAATATGTCGTGGTAAATCTGAAAATAGGATTAAATGACACTATACGTTCTGAAAACCTATTAGTAGTGGGGTTAGTATTAAGCAACTTAGAAATTATTCTACATTTTAGAAAAAAGTTTTATATTAAAACTTCTGTAGAGAAATTTGATAAAATATATCTAATAAGAACGCTTATCGGATAAATCTGCCATATCTATGTTTAAATGCTTTAAACTAGGGTGGGAAATGCGAATTCAAAGTTCATGCCGTTTGTCGACACAACCCTTAAAAGAAGCGCATGATCAAGAGCTTTAAGAAAAATGAAAGAGCTTTAAGGGGGTGGCATCGATCCGGCAGATTGGTACATTTTTTCAGAGCAATATATGAAAGAAAAAAATGTGAAAATTATTTTTTTTAATTTTTATCTTCAATAAAAGTGTTCATTCTTGCGAACGTTTATATTTTTAATTTCTTAACATAANTCAGAGCATATATGAAAGAAAAAAATGTGAAAATTTATTTTTTTAATTTTATCTTCAATAAAGTGTTCATTTCTTGCGAACGTTTATATTTTTAATTTCTTAACATAACTAATTATCTGTGAAATATAAAACCACTTTCACTGTACATCCATTTCAACTAAACCCGACGATAGAATTTTTTTTTGAAGACGATATTAATAAACTTCAAACATTTCGGGTGTAATGCGCTAAAAAGTCTGGTTCCTATTTTGCTATTAAAAATTACCTTGATATGAAAGTTTTTTTCATGAAAAATGGGTCAAAATGCCAAAAAGTAGAGAAAACAACTTTTTTGAGATAAAAATTGCCTTCATTTGCGTTTGATATTAAAAAATGTTCTTACTATCTATACTTTCTATTAGAAATGGCGCCTATACACCGCAATTTCATGGGATTTTTTTACTAGCATAAAAAATTTTAAAAATTTAGTGCCAAATGGCACTTATCGAGTGTACAGCCGAGTGTTAAAATTTCATCGATAGATTTAGAAATGTATTGGCAAGACCAACTCATTAGTTGACATACGGATATTAATAGATACCAAAACATTTGATATGTGATTCCTGATTTTTATGGAGAGTTCAAAAAACCACTAATAAAAAATTTTGGACTTGATTTGCGGAAAATTTTCATATTTTTCTAAAAAAGTCGACAAAAAATGAGAAATAAACAATTATGTTTTTTCAACACAGTCAGAAAATATGTAGACATGCATGAAAAAAAGTAAGTGGCTATTTTTTTAGCTTTTATTCATGATTTTCAAAAAACGATCAGAAAAAATTTTGACAAAAAATGCGGAAAATTTCATAATGCTTTGATTTTTTTTGAAAATTTACGAATTCAAAAATAAAGTTTGGACTAATCTTCCCTAAAATAGGCAAATTATTTTTTTAAGTAGATGCACATTTATTCTGGTTCAGTTAACGATATTAAGCAGAAAAAGTAAGCCAACTAATTATTTTCCTAAGTTAAAATTGATTCCAGTCTGCGTCGATGCCACCCTTAAGGAGTGGTTGTCGCTGATTAAGCTGTTTTTTGAAGTTTTTATACATGGTTTCTTGATGAACGGTAGGAAGTTGTATGAAAAACTCTCATGAACGTGCAACAAGCCTTGAGATAATACTGCATTACGAATTGTTTAGCTGATACAATTCAACCTACGCCCACATCACTCACACATGAATAAGCTCCCAAAACATTAAAACTCTTACTCCCCTTACAATTTACATCAATTTTTTTTCATTTTTGAGTCAAGTTCGGAGAAGCATACACAACAATAATCGATTAGCTTCTTTTTCCAAAATTTTGCTTTAAGGGAGTTACTGGTCCGCATTAAGACTCGTGTGAATGAATTTTTCTAGATTATTCTTTAAATGTTTTTTTCTGAAAAATATTGACAATAAGGGTTGATCAGAAGTCTTTTTATTTTCAATTGTATAAAAAGTATTTTTATCGCGAATTTGAGAAATATTTCTTTCATTTTTTTCATTTTGGAAATTTCTGGGGATTTGATCGCATGTTTCCAAAAAGACGAAAATACAAAAAATGGAATTGTGGACCTCGGGCTGTGCGCGTATCCTTAGGTATCCGCTATACATTACCACGTTTTAGTTCTGCCGTTAAAATCCAGGGAGGAGTAGTAATTATCCCGAGGCACTCAAAATAAAGCCAAAAAACAGTTTCTTGCTCATTTAAGCTCAGGATGGAATTTAATGAGCAAAATCGACCTTCGAGGCTCTGCCCGTATCTCTGTTGGTCAATAAAGCCTATAACAGTTTCTCTATCTTCAAAACCGGAGTAGGCTTTTTGAAGTTGAAAAATAGTGCCCTTTGAAAGGTCGTTCCTGATTGTCGGCAAATCAGAGGCCCTACTATTTGGTATTTGTGGAAGCAAGATTAATGTTAATATATCCCTAAATGAAATCCAATGTTGTGCTGTTTCTAGTATTCATTGAGGCGACGCTGAAACCCTGTCTTTTGGCCTTAAGGGGTAGTGTCCGCAAAAAGTTGGCCTTAAAACATCTATATAGTACTAAACCCTCCCCCAAAAACGATTGGTCGATGTCTCGTCGCTTTTCAATCAATCGGTTCTCCCACAAGAGGGCGGCAAAGTCGACAACGGAGGTACCATTTTCCCGCTTAATTTAATATTCCGCATCAACCTTCTCATATTCAAATTAGCGGATTCTTATGACAAAAATCTTGTGGAGGTTCTTTTTCCGATTTTCATAATGTACGTAGATAACCTTTAACAAAGTCGTATTTTGCCGGTTTGGTACATTTATTCGAAAACGCTCAATCAGAATTTGTTTTAACTCTGCTCATTCGATTTCTCATACATTGCAAAAATATTGTGCGACTACATTTTTTATTCATGGTCATCAAAAATTTATACATGTATTAAAATAATGCTAAAATTGATTTTCAATTTGAAGGGTAATGTCTGCAAAAGTTAAACTAAAATATGATATACAACTTAAACCCAGCCAAAAAACACTTGGTGATAGTTTGCTGCTTTTTTATGATTGAATTCTCTCACTAGGGGCGGGGCAAAGTGAAACCAATGGTTAACATTTTCCCTTAATTATCCCACGGCTCAACTAACTGAAAATAATAATTTTGCAATGTGCTGAAAAAAGCCAAAAATAATTTTTTTAATTGACCAGTTTTCAAAAAAATATTCAAATAAAATATTCGGCCAAATTATTATATTTTTGAGGTTATCTACTGTATTTTTTACTTTTCAGCATTAACAACCAACTAATTTATTTGCGCAATTGAATCTACGTTTTTTTAACGTAAATAAAGTTGATTCGGATAATTTATTAAGGAGAAATTAGTACCTTTGTTTGTCACTTCCGCCTCTGTGAGAGAACTTCATCTAAAAAAGCAGCAAAACCTCACCAATGGTTTTTGTGTTAGGTGGTTTAGTTGTATATCATATTGTTTTTTATTTCTCGCCTTGTTTTTTATATTCATATATTTAGTTTAACTTTTTTTGCAGATTTACCCTTTCAAAATTTTGAAATTCAGATTTTAGCATTATTGTAATACATGTATAAATTTTTTTGATGACATGAATAAAAAAAATGTAGTCCACAATAATTGGTTCGCAATTGATGAGAAATCCGACATGAGCATTTTAGTTTAAACAATTCTGCATGCAGCGGTGTTTTTGAATAAATGGTACCAACCGGCGGAAAAATTACCACTTTGTTTAGGTTTATCTACTGTATTATTATGAAATCGGAAAAAAACCTCCACATATTTTTGCTCAGTAAGAATTCCGCTCAATTTGAGACATGAATGAAGTGATCGGGATATGTAATTAAGGATTTAAAAGATGGTACCTCCGTTTTCGACTTTGCGCCCTCTGTGTGGGAGAACGATATTGAAAAGGACGAGCCATTCACCATCGTTTTTTTTTGGGGTTGGTTAGTACTATATTCAGATTTTTCAGGCATTCTTTTTTTGCGGAACACACCCCGTATTAAAATGCGACCAGTACTCCCTTAAACGGATAAAAATGCAAAAAAACGAAAAAAAAAATTCCAACGAAATTGGTCGAAAAAAAATTATCTGTTCAAAAGCAAAATTTTTGAAAAAAAAAGGCTTTCGATTATTGCTGATATCACTTCTCCGGAACTTGACTCAATTAGCAAAAATTGATGTAAATTGTAGGAGGAGTAAGCTTTTTTAGTGGTTCAAATATTGAAAAATTATAGCAACTTCATATGCCTCCAGAACGAAGTCTGATTCAAAATTTCAGATTTCGTTTTGAAATTTTTTTAAGTTAAAGTTCTTTCCGACAAAAAAAAATTCGAAAAAACGCTCTAGATTATTCTTTGTATTAATGGTCTGGAGCCTGACACAAAAATAAATGAAATAATGAAAACTGACGGAGAGTAGGCTTTTACTGTTTTTTTGTGAGGTTTAACATATCACGTTATGTGAAGTGCGTAGGTTGAGTTGTATCAGTTACTTAATGTCTGAAATTGATTGCGAGAGTTGTTCTATACGTTAAAAAAAGTTTCTGGGATTTCCACCATGAGCTAGTTTAGCAGAAACCGTATCTTAAAAGGTAAATCAGCGACAACCACTCCCTTAATCGTAGACTTTAGGACATGACATCTGTTACCCGACTCGATTTCCGGGCAACTAAGTGACCATTCTATAGATCGAGCCATAAGGCAAGAGTTTTCATTTTAACATACATTTTTCAATAGCTTAAATAATTATTCAGCCAATTGCAATAAATAAAATAAAATAAAAAAAATTCCGATGACAAAGGCAGTTAATGGGGATGGAGAAAAAAAAAATTCGCGGAATGTACCCCACGTGACGGCAGCAGTGCAAATCATACGATTCAACGTTTATTTATATTTTGAACTACTGTTTAGTTAACTTCAAAGGGTTTTCTCCTAGTTCCATTGTCACAATTATTATATGTTTTCTCACAAATTCTCTCGTAAATATGGACTCTGAAATTATGTGTTAATATCATTTGTTGTTCTACAACCAGAGACGAAGTCACGCCTACGCGTACTCGCAACCTTTTTTTTGATTTTAATTAATTTAATTTTTCGGAAGTGGTTTGGATTCTAGGGGTTGCTCTATTCTAACCGAGTGGGCCCAATTTTCACAAATCAATACAAACAGAATCCTTGAAATTAAAAAAAACCCCAATAGGGCTTATTATTCATTTATTTCACCTTCTCTCTTGCCTTACGCATTCTTATGTATCAGCATTTCGAAAGCATTGACTTCTGGAGATTATGGCTCATATTTAAACTGCGAGCGGCCATATGTATGCATTTAGAGTCTTAGAAATTCTGTTACGATTCTTTTGAGGGTCTTTCGCCATGATTTGCATGTACTTTTGAAAAATATATGGTACCAAATGTACAGTAATTTGAAAAAAGTACTCAAATTACGTCAGAAAAAATTCCGCGGGTACACTTCACGTCTTTTAAGACTTTTTCATACAGAAGTCTGAACTAAAAATCACGATGACGAAATAATCAAAAAAAAGGTTAAATGTGCATAAATGAAATCTCTTATTTTTCTTGAATATAGATCACGTGACGGTTTGGAACAATTAATATTATGCTTCAAACCTTAAATAGGTGTGTAATCCTCCAAAACTTTTCCGGCCGTAATTCTGAGTTACTAATTGGGTCTTGGGCCACAAACCTATTTTCTTAATTGAAGGTCAGTTGATTGTTTTCGGGACTTTGAGTCGTAATGTTTAAAAAAGTCTTAAACTTCTAGAAACCACATTCACTTCTTTTCAAAAATTGAATTTTAAGGCAATTTTTGGAAAAAACAGTCAACTTTTTACCAACCTTATTCCTTATAAATCTACGGTCACGTGATCATTTTGGGGCTATGTGTATTGGGGAAAAAGTTCTTTAGAATTTTTTTTCTGATTCACGATGGAAAGTTATTTTTGTGATTTTAAAAATTTTTGCAAAAATAAGTACTGAATAACAGTAAAAATTTTCAATAAAAAAACGCACAAACGTCATTTCATCTTAAAGTTATCGATAACTTTATACTGGTCTTGTCATTATGTTTAAGCGTCGGTCAAATGCGATTAATGGTGAATGGTCACTGACTTGCCGGGAATGAGTCTACGAGTTAAGACCCTATGTTAATAGTGCAAATACATGTTTTGGTGGATTCTTGAAGCAAATCAAAGAATTTTTTCCAAAACCTTTCATTAGTTGGTCTGCTCACGTTCTGTGGACGAGCCATCCGTCACTTTCGATTGTTTTTAGGATGCAAACTTTTTGTTTAAATATATCAAAAAGAGGTAAAAGTTGGTCCGACAATTTGTACTTTTGCGACAATTGGCTATTGAAAACCCCTTAAAATGCGACGACCACCCCCTTAAGGAAGTGGGTGTCGCTTTTTTGGGCCTTTTATAAGACCATTTCACGCCAAACTAGTAAAGGTGATATTCCAAAAACATTTGTTACCTACAGAACCAACCTTCGNGGTCAATTTCAAAAATACAGAAATCTGATACAATTGCACCTGACGATTTGAAATAAGAAATTTCAAAAGTCAAAAATCGGTTTCAATGTGTTTAAGCTATCTTGTAGAGAATAGTACACACACAAACATTCAATAAGCGTCCCCAAGAAACAGTAATAAACTATCTCCTCTGCCAATTTACATCAAAAACAATACAAACATCTTCTCACGAGATTTTTTTCAAACTTTTGCTTTTGACGGCCAAAAAACTAAACAAAAAAATGAATTTAGGAGGCTCCGTAAAAAGCTATCTTCTCCCACAATTTTGATCATAAAATTCCAGTTCATACTTTTTATGGAGGCTAAAGAGTTGTTTAACAATAAACCACCTCGTTTTTAAGAATTTTTGATTTAGCGTGATTTTGGAGCAATATCAATAATTCATTTTTATGCTCTAACACCAAAATATTGAAAGTTGATTCAAATGTTTAAAAAATATTTTTTCATCAAAATTAATCATTCTTAAGGGTTTTCCCGCTGATTCAAACTCAGGGGCGTCAATAAAGAAAAAAGTATCGCTTTTCCAAAAAAAAATCAGAATGTTCATATTTTTTTTTCGTTTTTTGGCCGTCAAAATCGAAATTTTCAGAAAATGGCGTGAGAAGATGTTTGTGTTGGTGCTTTGTAGCCTGACACAAAAATCTGAGAAAAATGATGTAAATTGACGGAGAAGATAGATTATTAGTGTTTCTTGGGGACGCTAATTGAATGTTTGTGTGTGAGCGTAAGTGAGATTGTATCAGATTTCTGTATGTTGAAAAATTATTGTGAAGGTTGGTTCTATGACTCATAGACTATGAGTGACGAATGTTGTTGGAATATCACCTTTGCTGATTTGGCGAGAAATGGTCTTGTAAAAAGCTCAAATCTGCGACACCCACTCCCTTAACAATAAAGATTATTGAGTTATCTAATAATTATTAAATTGTGAACAAATTTGGTAGAAATGGTGAAAAAATTACAAAAAACCCTAGTAACCGTACTGAAGTCAACTTTCTAATCAAGTAATAACAGCAAAACTTTCCTTTTTATATAAAATTTTCAGACAAATAATTATGGTGCCTGTTTATTTAGAGCAATGATTATAAATAGGAGTAAAAAATAAAATATTTATACACGCTAAATTATTATGGTTTTCGGAAATAAAAAATATCTTAACGATGTTCATTCAAACATTGTAAGGGTGTCGTTTGTCCATATAAAGTATGTAAATTTTTTGTTCGAGAAAATGACCAAAAATCTCAGAATTTCTGTAGTTTTGTCCATATTCACGCAATCCTTATAGACACACACGAAAGTATTACTGTGGTTTTTGGCCAAGCGGACACTTTTGAAGTGGAGTCCCGTTTTGTCCGCTTAGACTTAGCCCGTTTTTCCGCTTAGAGCTATTCAAAAAATCCCGTTTTGTCCGCTTAGACTCACTTCAAACGGAATTTTCAGAAAAAATGTGTAGGATTTGCCCGTTTTGTCCGCTTAGACCTGTGTCCGCTTGGCCAAAAACCACAGTAGTATATTCGATTTTTTACCTAAGAAAATAATAGTCGTGCCAAATTTATTCTGTGAACGCTCTTCTTAGATACAGTGGGTGAGTAGTTATAGCACTTTTGCTGGAAATATGTGCTTTAACTTCAATATTAAATTTTTAAGTTGCTAGATTTTTTATGATCAAAATACCTTTAATTGATCCTCCAAAACTCATTTGTGAAGTTGCTGTCGAAGAAGAAGTTGAGTTATTAATAAGCTCTTCATTTAATTCGGAATTATCCGAACTATCCAAATTCAACTGTTCTACATATCGTGGGGGTTCTTTCCGAAATAAAAAAAGCGGCAAAACCGAAAGCAAAACCAAAATCGACGAAATAATAAAACCCATCCACCATTGTCCCACCCATCTTGAATCACCCTCGGACACAGGTGGGTCTTCTGTAAAGGGGTCGACCCAGTGAGAAAGCACATTTCCACCTAAAAACATTATTAATACAGGTAAATAATAAGAAAGAAAGGAGCCAACAAACTTTGGAGAAGCTAGAGATCAATTTAGCCAAATATGGTATTTTAATAATTTCAGGGGTTAACAAAAAGTCAAAAGGAAATACATCTTGCAATAAGGAAGTCTTAAATGTTTTTGGTCATTTCGAGTTAAACATATTGTACTGTAGAACTAACCAAATTTCAAGAAAAAATTTTTTTCAAACTTTATTTTCACATATTTTCTTAAATACAAATAATTGAAATATCATTTTAGATTGATATACGTCCGTTATCAATATTATACATCCTTGGTCCAGCCGAACTACAGCATGTCACATTGACACCGTTTATTGGGCAATGAGAATTCAAATTTGTTCAACACTTACCGTACGTGTTTGTACATCCAAACGTTTTGATTGGCGGAGGTGCGCTAAAGCAATAAACTAAGACCGCAAGCAAAAATGTGACATGCTGTAAATTTCAAAACGACTCAATTAATAAAAAAACAAATTGGTCCCAACTGGACCGTTTTTCCGTTTTTTTTTCAAAAACTTATGAGATCATACAATTTTTCATTATAAGTTTTTGAAAAAGATTGGAAAACAGCCCGATTTTTTCTTTGGCTTGTCTCTAAGAAATTATGTGTAGTTTTTGCCAAAAAATTTCGGCGATATTAGGACCCCCCTTTGTACTGGACGCCTATATCGCAGGAAGTTTTTTGCCAAATTGCGTAGGCATTTTTCCAAAAAAATTCGGCGATATCGGGCTCCCCTGCATTTGATTCAAAATCTCGCAAACCTAAAATGTATCCCGCTGCGGGGCCGATAGCACCAATCAAATAGACCACGGAAACATACACCGGAGCAGATCTGCGTGGAGCAGCATCATCGACATAAGTGGTACCTAAATATTGTTTTTAGTATGTAACTTGGTTAGTTTGATGACATAATTTTTGGTAACAAAGCTGAAAATTTTCGTGTTTTGGCATCATACAACCTTGGTCAGTAGCAAAATTTATTAAAAAAATGTACCACATGTGAAAAAATACGCGGTTAAAAAGTCACCGCAAAAATTGCAAGGGTCATCATTTATTTTAAGAGATACAGTAGTAGCACATTATCCAAGTATCGCGTCTTTCCTAAATGAAATTATCGTCGCGTTTTATTATTCATGAATTATAATTAACATTGCATTTATGCGGTGACGTTTTATTTGTATCTTAAGGGAGTGGCCGTCGATAATGTGGGCTTTTTTTACACATTTTCAAGTGAAGTTTTCTGAGAAACCTGGCTTCAGAAATATTTTTTTTCCAAATACGTAATACAACTCTTAAGAAAGTTGCCACTACTACTCAGAACATCTGATACCTCAACTTACGCTCAGAAAATGGTTTTTGTAGGCGTCTCTAAAAGCACTAAAAAGCCTCATCCTCATCATCTCTCATCACTTTTTATTGGTATTTGCAATTTAGAATGTATATATAAATACTCATCACCAAATGAGAGCCTTTTTTCAAAATTTTGCCTCTAGTGGTCAAAACAGCTTATTTGGGAGCCTCGCGCAAAAGCCTACTCCTCCTTTAAAATATGTAAGAATTTTTTAAATTTGTGCTTCAAATTCCCCGCAAAGGCTGAATTAAGGTTCAAATGAAAGCCTTTTTTGATTTTTGTCTCCAAAGTCTCAGAACCGACTTGTGAATTTCTAGTTTTTGTTGAATTCTGAACTATAAATTTTCTAAAAAACACACTTTATTTGAAAAATTCAAAATTTAGAAAAAATCCTGGGAGTTAAAAAATCAGTGACAACATTCTCTACAAAATAGGGCAATTAAAAAAGTTATCTGATAAATCTCAATTATCGTCAACCTTAATTTAACCTTTAATTTCAAACCCCGAAAAACCGACTTTTCTTTTAAAAAATCTCAAAACCAAAAAAAATTTTACAAGTAAAAAAACTTGGCAGAAAATTCTCTTCAAAATAGGTGTATCAAAAAGTATTATACGTGAAGCTGCGATTTCGACGCCCACTCTCTTAAGAACAAAATCAGCTATAAATACTAGAAAATTCGTAAAAATACATGAATTATTTAAATATCATAAGCTGCAAACAAAACTACAAAAAGTTATTACACAAATTGAACTACTGTTATTAAACTGTTCACACCTTTTGACTATCTAAAGGCAAAAAAATTTTCGGAAGCCAAAACGGCGCAAAAATAACATTGTCACAGACCTACAATTCAAATATATCAAAGAGTTTGCAATTGTCTTTCTAAAAATATTGTTGAAAATTTTATACCATGAGCCGTTCGAAAGTTATTTTTTCCTACTTTTTTTTAGGATTTTCGTCAAAATTTCTTAAAAAATTAATTGTGTGAAAACGATACAATATATCGAAATTCTGAGGAAGCAAGTTTTTAGGAAAGTATTTGAGGATTCTTCTGATATAAGTTTATTTTATCTGCAGTCTCTATACGAAGAATAATTTTTTCACAAGTGATTTTTATGAAAANTTTAAAAAGCAACAATAAAATGGGAAAATTTGTTACTAGAGCCTCATTTTGCGACGACCACCCCCCTTAAGGCGAGAAATAGATAATTATCATGACAACCGCTTAATATCGCTTAAAAAAAACCAATGGATTTATTCTTAACTCGTAGACTTTAGACATGAATCTGTACCCAGACTCGATTTCCGGCAACTAGTGACCATTTATAAATCGAGCCATATAGCAAAGTTTCATTATCAACATACATTTTTCAAATAGCTTAAAATAATATTCAGCCATTTTGCTATACAAAATAAATAACAAAATAAAATTTTAAACGAATTTAGAGCATTAATGAGAATAATAAAAACAAAAAGTTTCGAATTTACTATCACTCGACTATAAAGTGCAATAATGTGATGAAATTAAATCTTAATTATATTTGAATTACCTCATATAAACTTCAAATGATTTTCTATCGGTCTGTCTGAACATAATTATATGTTTTTACAAAATTCTCTAGTAAAATGTTCTCTTAAATTGTTGGGAAATATATTTTGTTGTGAATATGGATCTTTCATGCGATCACGTAGGCGCGATCACATAGGCGTCTCATGTTATCGTTTTTTTCCAAAGTTTTGACTTCTAGAAATGCTCTATTTAACCGGAGGCCATACTGTATGCAATTAACTTTAGAAATCGGTACGATTATTTAAGGTGTCTTCCGCATAGATTGAGTACTTTGAAAAAAAATTATATATACCAATATACAGTAATTTGAAAAAGTACTAATTACGTCAAAAAATTCCAGGCAACATTCAAAAACGTTGTTAAAACTTTTTCTCATTACATGGAAAGTCTGAATAAAATCACGTGACGAATAACATCAAAAATAAGGTTTAAAATATGTCATAAATCATCTTATTTCTTGAAAAATAAGATCACGTTGACGTGTTTGAAAATATATTATGTTCAAAACTCTTAAATTAGGTGTTTATTGGCCCAAAAAAACGCGTAATTTGATCACTATTTGTTTACTTCACCAAAACCTTATTTCCTTAATTTGAAGGTCACGTTGATCCGCTTTTTGGACTTTGGTGTAATGGGAAAAAAGTCCTTAAAAACTTCTAAGAACCACTTCACTTCTTTCCAAAAATTGATTTAAGCAATTTTTGGAAAAAAAGTACTACTTTTACCAACCTTATTCCTTAAATATACGGTCACGTGATCATTTTCGAGCTATGATGTAATGGAAAAAATGTCTTAGAATTTTTTTTCTGATCACGATGAGAAGTTTAATTTTGTGATTTAAAAAAATTTTGCAAAAATAAGTACTGTAATCAAGTAAAATTTTCCAAAAAAAACGCACAAACGTCATTTTGTCTTCAAGTTAATCGATAAACTTTATAACTATCTTGTCATTTATGTTTAAGCATCGTAAAATGCCGATTTAATGGTGAATGGTCACTACTTGCCGGAAATCGAGTCTACGAGTAAGAACATTGAGAACTTCTTTTAAATCGGTCATGATATTGCGTAGTGGGAGATATTAATACTTTAAAATATATTTCAAGAGGTCTTTAAGAATTGAGGTATTCGAATTGATAATTTTTGCTGCCCATTAATGCATTTCAAATTTTAGTAATCAGGTTTCACAGGGTTTACTACCCTTTAAAGGGGGTGGTCGTTTGCAAAATGAGGCTCTAGAAAAAAATTTCCCAATTTTATTTTTATGCCTTTTTCTGAAAATATGGAAAACTACAAGCATTTTGGTACTCGTTTTATTTTGATACATGGCTAGAAAAGCACTTTTTGATGAGTTCGAAAATATTTGGTATAAAAAAGTTGAAATGTCTTGATTTTTGGAAATTTTTAACACGATTTACAGAAACGAGTCAGAAATTTAAACAAAACTCAATTTGATTTTTTGCACGGACTCGTCAGCTGCACATTCATCTAGGTTTCCAATGTGTGACTTTAAATCACGGTAGGAGATACATTTTGATTGAGACCCTAAACAAGGGTCAAAATACTGTTTTTTGGTGATACTGAGACCAAATTCAAGAATTTAAAAAAAAACTCAACTCGATTTTTTGCTCACGTTCTGTCCGGTTAATTTGGAGTCATAAATCATTGTTGTACCCTAAAAAACTCAGGGAGGAGATACATTTGAAAAAATAATTTCAGTTAATTTTTGTAAGCACGTTTCGATTGGGACGAGCCATCCGTCACTTTCGATTTTTTTATAGGATGCAAGATTTTTGCTCAAATACCTTAGTCAGTGCAAAACTTTGTTCTGAAGTTTGTACCTTGCGATTAATTGGCCATTGAAAACCCGGTTTTCGGCTTAAAGTACGACGACCACCCCCTTAACTAGTACGGTTTGATTCTTTTTTTAATATCGGTCTGTGGAGTCGCGTCTGCAGTGCCGACCTCTGCGCGAGAGTTCATTATAGAGGACTTTATCATCTCAAAGACTTACTTATCAGTTTTCTAAATGAGATATAATTCAATATTAAATTATTAAATACTGTTAGTTTTTCATTTTTGTTTTCTTGATTTCTTAACTTTGATGAATCATATAAATTATCAAAATTATAACTAATTTGGCTAATTATGGCTTCCTCCGTCTAAGTTCACATATAAATGACTTTCGTCTCGTAAATGCCATTCAAATATTGTGCAATCATTTGCTATACCTTATTTGTTTACAAACAATTTAATTCATTTTCAAAAGGGGCTAAAGTGCCCGTAGAAAATCACTATAAGACCTCTAGGGTGTGTGACCTTTTCAAAGTCAATGAAAAGTCGGTTCTGAGAACACCGCACTGTGCGGTCGGCACATCCTTCGAAGCAAATTTTCGGCATCTTGTACAATTTTTTGTGCCAAAAACTTTTGCCAAAATTTTTTGTAATTTGACACCTCTTAAGGAGTCAACTAACAGTTTGTTAATTTTTCAAGTCAGTAGACCTGTGGACCCGACAATATTTCTTACCAGGTTTGTTTTTCATTAGAAATGCTTTAAAATAAATTGACTTTCGTCTCGTAAATGCCATGCAAATATGTGCGATCATTTGCTTATACTTATTTGTTTTTACAAAAACAAGTTAATTCATTTTAAAAGGGGGCTAAGTTGCCCGTTAGACAAACACTTTAGACCCCCTAAGGGTGTGTGACCTATTCGGAGTCAATGAAGCCCAAAAACTATGATGAAAAGGAATAACGCAGGATAAATAATTGATATTTTAACGAAAATCATCTCAAAACTAGCAGACCGGATCGCGTCGATGATTCCAAAAAACAGTTGACTTTATTCGATAGTTAATTCCATGACGGTGATGATTCGTCGCCTTGTGGATTCGTCTGTTTGTCGGAATTCGTTTCAGAATTGAAATTCCGTTAAAAGTGTTGTTGTCGAATAAAATTGGACTATGTCGGTTAAAAGTTTCATTGTTCCTCGGTTTGAATTATCTAAACAATTTATTTCACTCTTATCACTGAAAGTTTAAGCGAAAATTTGTAAAAAATATAAAGGGCGGTGTCCTCAAAAATAATTTGGGGATGAAAAGTTGATACATCGAGATATTCCTTAGGCCTGCTTTCTCAGCTCACGGTCATAACTGTGACGTCAGCAAATATTCACCGATCAAATCACACGATTGTCAACTTTTTGAAAAAAGTTTGATTTGATTGGTCACGTATCACAGTTATGACGCGTTCAGTGAGAAAGCAGGCCGAAGGAAATCTTCGATATAAGGTAAATATAGGGCAAAAATTGTGCGCGCTTCAAAAGCCCAAACGTCTCAAGCAAATGATAGTTCAAGCCCCACAAATAATGGTTTCCCAGATAAGGGTTAATATCCCCTGCAGTTTTATTGCGATCAAAAATCATATGCTCAATAATGCATGACAATTAAAGTTCATTTTCAAATTAATAATAATTAAAATATCGCTTTCACGTGAACTCTTAGTAATAGCTGCCAAATATTGATACAAGTCGAAAATTATTGATAAAGTTTGAAAACTAATTAGTTATTGATGACAAATATCACAACAGTGATTCAAAAAAGTTTAAGCTTTAAAATAGTCTATCTCAAAAAATTAAAGTTCCCTGCAATTTGAATCCAGCGCATTATCAGGCCAAAAATCGAATAACAGTACAAAAAAAATTTATATTACATAGTAATTACTATATATAAATTATATTAATATGATGTATTCGAGAGAGAAATTTTCACCGATATTTTTGCCGTCTTTAGCTGAATTATAGGTATGCAAGGGTTAAATACTTTGAGTATTTAAAGCGTCTAAATATGTAGTCAACTATTCAAAAATTAAAAAAAAAATGGGGTGATTAACATACGTATGTAACATGGTCCCGTCACGGACATGTACTGTCTGTTAACATACTGTTTGTTACAATGATAATTTTGAAAACTTGTAAGTCATTGAAATAAACCTGTTATATTATTACTCCAAACCGCAAATGCAAACATTTCTCTCGTAGTGTTTGTGTAACAAATAAGTTTTTTGTCCGCGACAAAGAATCGGTTCGCTTTATCATTGTCTTCCCATCCAATCGCAAGTTTCAATGAGACGTTATCTCACCTAAGTTTTTGATAATTTTTCCATTTTCCGATAAAATAAAAACCCCGAATTAATATAATTTATTAGGTTTCCATCAGAATGGTTGTGTAGGTAAGATTTTTGGAAGTTTATTATTAAAACTGCAGTTATTTCGCTAAATTCATTGTATAAAAAGAAATTATATTTTTTTCGTTATTATTATTTAACAAATAATTTCAAAACTTAAAGTCAAAAATTTCTTACCAATTGGTTAGATTATTATTATTTTTGCATCTTGAAGGGAATTTTTTCTGCCATTTTAAGACTGAGGATTTTCTTTTGGTAATTGAGGTTTTTCAAAAAAATCGACTTAAATTGGACGTTCAAAAAAAACTTCAGTGAGGCATAAAACCTCATTTGAGGTTCAACTTTGAACGCTTTATAGTGTTGATACCGACATGGGATTAACCTCATTTTTAAATTTTTATATAAGCAGGAAGGCCAAAAATTTCAGAATAAATTAATCAGATTACTAAAATAAACCTTTTCAAGGGTACGTAAAATAAGCAACGAAAATGATTGTTTTTAGCCTTGTATCTCAAACGTCTGGAATTTTTCCATTGCGTCTAATTTTTCAGAAATCACTCGCGAAGACAAACAAGAGTTCTAGCAACAGTAAAAGTCATTATTTTTAAATGACAGATTCTCGAGACTTTCCTAAAAACTGATCTCCTCAAAAAAATTCTGCATTTAGACTAAGATTAAGATTAGCGATCGAAGGTTTTTTTGAAAGAAATTGGCCAAAAAATTTAGAAAATTAACTTTTGAACGGATCATCGAAAAAGTATTTTAAGCTAGATTTTTGAAACTTCTTGGGAGGCAAACTCTATTTAGGATTTTGCTAATTTTTGCTATTTTTTTAGAGCGCTAATTCTCCTTTTTTGAAGACGTTTTAACCTTTCAAAACCTCAAATGTGGTTTATTGAACGTCCGGAGGATTCAAAATTGAACTTTTCACCCACGAAGTCTGCAAGCAGTTGTAAATAAAAACAATAACTGTCTTCACAAGAAAAGGTTTGGTCTTCCAAGGTGGATTTTTTCGGTACTATCTGATGTAACACTCAAATGGACCTGGTAAGGTTATATTTTCTCATTAATTTTTACTGCTGAAAAGATGCCCCATTAACTTATTTAAGCGCGTTTTCTGAAAACAATGTTATTAATCATGCCTATGATTCATAGGTCCAATTTCTACCATAGCCGGGCGCTGGGAGATTATTATCATTGACTGTCAGAATTAACCTCAACAGTTTTAACCGCCTTTTCACAAACAAATAAACAATTAAAAGTTACTCTAGTGCCTTCCCAACACATGCGCTGCTCGGAATATACGAAATATAAATTTTCTGCGCTCCATTCCTTGACTTTCCCAGATAATACAACAGATTTTGGATGAGATTTAGACTTATGTAATCGGACTATTTCAAGTTGTATAATTTCCCAGCATTTTCCGACCTGGAAACAAAGTTTCACGAAGTGAAATTTACTGAAATGTTTTCTAACATACCTTATATTATCACATTTTCTATTTCCCCAAGTATATTGGATCAAAATCGTACTTTGCTGATACAAATTTCAATTCTGCATCGTAAGTTTTTTACTGTACCGCTTCAAATTAATATTTCTTCAGTTTTTCTATATTTCTCTCAATTTGTTAGAAATACATTTTTTTTTCAAAGGGATCGTTTTTTAAAAATGACGTAGAGTTAGCTTCAAAAATCCCCCTTGATGCGTATTTAAGATCGGTTTGGAGGGAAATTCTGTTCAGTAGGACACAGCAGGTGGCCGATTGGATGGTTGTGTAAAAAAGGTTTTGTTTGTAGTTCCCAAACGAAAGAAGGTCGATCAATTTAGCCGTCATAAGACTTCATCACACCATTATTCCCAATCGATAAGATTACCGTGAGAGCAGAAAGAAGTGGTGTGAGATAAAACAAATTCGGTATAAGCCCGTATATACGCACAGTATGTAAAAAAAAAATGTCGAGACCAAAAGTCCAATTTCCTCTGGATTGAAGAAATTCTCCTCCCAATTATAGGTTTGATCCAGAGAAATTTCCTTTGTTGGCCTTCGAACAATTTTTTTACATACTGTAAATTAATATTTATGAACAACAAGCTTTTAGCTGCATGGGAATTTTTTTCAGAAGCGATCATTTTAATAAACCAAATTGAGAAAACCGTCAAAGTCTTGACTCAAGACAGTCTTTTCTCTTTTGAAGGATTTTTCATTCATCCCTCATCCAGAGCCTTCCAAGGAGCGTGGTCAAGGCATAAACCAAAAATTGATTTTTGAGCTTATTATTTCTGGAACCGTTCAAAACTTGATATTTTCTTCATTTAGATCATAACCGGTAGATTTTAAAAGTCTGTAACTCCTGAGTAGTAGTTACTCTTTAGAAAAGTACTATTCAGAAAGAAGTATTTTTTATCGGGGCGGTTAAATTTAAAGTTGTTGCAGGCTTAGTTTTCAAACGCTGAAACATTAAATTATGTTTTGGGAAACTAGCTTAAAATTCTTAGCCGGATAGGCTATTTTGGCATACTTTTAAGCTAAAAAATTTTAGAATTAAAAATATGTTTTCTCTTGACCAAAATTAAACTTATCACCTGGGGATTCCGGGACCTCGCTGGAGATTAAACCGGAATTTCAAAACAAAAATTCTTTGAGCGTTATGAGCGACAGATAATTGTTGATTTTGTGCGTATATTTGCAAACACTAAAAAATATTTTGTGGAAATTTGGAGGAAAACTAGAATAGGGTTTGAAAAACCCATGATTTTTAGCTTAAAAATATGTGTTTTTCTATATATTCAAGAGAAATATCTCTTTATTACACTTTGCTTAGGAATGCGTATGCCACTACTCCTTTTTAACGTGTGATTTTAACGTTGTGGCTACGCATTCTAAGCAAAAGTGTAATAAAGATATTTACATTCAAATCTGGAAATTCTTTGATCAAACAGCTCGAGCTATTATCAGTACGGAAAATTTTCAAACATAATAAAGTTGTACCGCAAAAACTCAGGGAGGAGATACACTTTCAATTTTTCAAAGAAGATTGTTTGGAAGTCAATTTCCAGTGAAGCGACCATTAAGTGCTATCAAATTTCCAAACTTATTCGAACTATTGACTCAATTATTGTATTCCTGATTGAATTCATATTTTCCCCGTATCTAATTAGCGTGAAAACGACTACAAAAAAAATAACCGTTTTTCGCCAATTTTGCCGTTGACCAACCCATAACATTAATTACAAAAGGTTAGGACAGTCAAATTCAACAGGGATAATTTTGATAAATACGGAGAAGAAGTTTTGACTCAAGTGAGTAAAAGTGAGAATTGAAATGCAAGGCTTAAGATTTAGCGCAGCATGCCTCTCATTGCAATTTACCGAACCAAAATTCAGAGGTGCAGGCTGAAATAATACGCCATACCAGTATGGCCTATTTACTGTAGATCCCCTATTCACACTTTTGTTAATTCGGCCTTGATTTAGGAAACGTAGTGTGTTTTTAATAGTGGGGCCGGGATATTAACAAAGTGAATAGGGAGTATATTCATTTATATTAAAGAAAGAACACAGAAAGTTTAAGAGGTTTCCCGATACCACTAGATAAATAGTTAGATTATCGTGCAGTAGAGAAAAGTGGTTTTTGCGTCGATTACAATTGAGTGTTTCCAAATCCAACGTCTAATTTGTAAATTTACTTGTTTTTGAGCCAAAATTATTTTCTGTCTATAAACCTTTATTTAACACTGTTTAAAATATAATGAGGCAGCTTTATTGACGCACTTAAAAGACCTCAAACGCCGACGCAATTAGACGATATGGCAATTGAGGCGAGATTGGACTCGAATTATGCGGGCCTCTCTCTGTATTCATCAAAAAACATTACAAGAGTTGATAATATTTGACAGTTGACATCCAACTGTGTGAATTGCGTATAGACTAACATAATTTTATTTTCGGACATTCGATGATTTGTAAATAAGGATTTTGTTGTTTATTAAGTAAGATTGTCAGTTGACAATTACGACCCTGAAAGTGCTTTAGTGAGATTAATCCAAAAGTATATACGTGTTGTTGTTTTAATTCGAAACTAAAACGAAAGGGGGAGCGTATAAAAACTTGTCTTTTTTAAAAAGGTTAGCCCCAAAGTTTGGCCCTTTTTCGGGACTGAAATGCGATTAGAACCCGCACCGGTTTTAGAAGCCGATTACTGCTGAGTGTCTCGCCAAAAATTTTGGAAAGGCAAAAACGTCGCCTCAGCACATTACCAGAAGGCAGGACCACTGAAAAAACTGGTTTCTTTTAAAACCCGGCATCTTTTTTAATTGTGATTGAAATAAGAAACAAATAGGAGATTTCAGGCCCAAAATCATCGGCCATCTCGAATTTTTTGATCAAACCCTAACAAAAACCCTCTTTTTGAAAACTGAAAAGCCCAATTTCCGACATAAAAACACATATTTTAAAACTATGAAAAACGACTCCGAGAGTGATTTATTTATAGCAGGTTAGCAATGTGAGGAGGACAAAATGGCAGCAACTGAAGACTCGGCAATGACATTTTGAGCCCGTTACATTGCTCTACCGATGAGGTCACTAAACCACCCCCAACATTGGTGGAGGAGCGGGGCATTTTTTTAGCAGAAATAAAAACTTGTTCCTTAAAAAATGTTTCCCTTAGTCTCAAATGCCACATTCACCCGTTATACACATTTACATTAAATTTACTTTAAGTCGCCTTTTTAACCTAGAAAGAAAATTACAAATTTCCAGGCATAACAGGCAAGAAACTTGTCTGGCGGCGCCGCAAGAAAAATTGTTTTTTGTCATCATTTCTAAACCTTCTCCAAAAAAAAATATGACAAGAAAATAAGATCTATAAAAAACATAAAAAAAAAGGAAAGAAAATAATATATAGAAAAAAAGGGATTCTGTAAAAGAAAGAACCAAAACTAGTATAATGAAAGAAAAAAAGAAGAAAAAACTTCCTCTATTGCCCTCTTTGTCTGAGTTATTCGATTATTAATACAAGAACTACTAGGGAAGGTTCGGGCCAACTTCATACATAATTTTGAGCAAGACCAACAAAACCCATCAGATCAAAATATCCCAAGGGAATGAGCTGAGTTCCGCGCCAAATTAAATAATATTGCGTTCGGCGACCGGATTGACCACATCACTTGTGGTGGACATTTTTCGGAGCATCCCCGAAAATGCTCACCGGCAGCCAAGAGGCAGGGAAAAGGGCGAGAGTTTAATATGGAACACGAGCTTCAAACATGCACGAGGGAGGGAATAATCCACTTATTAATAGGCCAAGGAGGCTCCCACTTGCTTCCTAAAAAAATTTGTTGGATGGAAAACCCATTTTCCAATCCGTTGGGGAACGCTCGTCATGTTAAAGGGCGAAAAGCCCAGCCAAAGGGAAAGGAAGAATAAAAAAAAAAAAAAATGGTTGGATAGGAGTTCCCAAAAACATTTTTTTTTCCCATTCAAAAAAAAACCCCAATTTACCCCACGGGGGAAAAAAAAAAGTTTGGGTTCTTAAGGAAAAAAAAAAAAAAAAAACCAATATTGGCCCAGAACACATGTCATCCTCTCTCTTTTATGGAAAATTACAAGCATTTTGGTACTCTTTTTATCTTGATACATAGCCATGATTTTTGGAAATTTGAAACACAATTTACAAAAAAACGAGTCAGAAATTTGGACAAAACTCAACTCGATTTTTTGCACGTACGCTTCAGCTGCACATTCATCCAGGTTTCGAATGTGTGACTTTAACATCCAGGGAGGAGATACATTTTGATTGAGATCCCTAAACAAGGTGTTGTACCCTAAAAACTCAGGGAGGAGATACATTTTGAANGATTTTTGCTCAAATACATTAGTCAGACGCAAAACTTTGTCCTGAAGTTAGTACTCTTGCGATAATTGGCCATTGAAAACCCGGTTTTTGGCCTTAAAGTACGACGACCACCCCCTTAAGGGGGTACCCCTTATGAATTGAGGCTCAAACAACAAAAAATCTGAATTTTATTCTTATAGTTTTTTTCTGAAAATATGGATTATTTAGAATAAGCTGGTGGTATTTTTAATCCAATTCAGCGTTGGGAAAGTACTTTTTAATCATTTTGGAAATATATTGTCTTGATTTTGAGGATTTTAATCAAACTTTATGGATTTTCAGAAATTAGAAGTAGAGTTTTGGAAGAGAAAAAATCATTGAAATTTAGGTTTCGATAGTAACAGCTCTCCACGAACTAACTGGCTTTTGATTTATACAGGTGTGAAATGTGTCACTAAAAAATCCAGGGAGAAATAGGCTTTTGCGCGAGACCCTCAAAATCAGCTCAAAAAACGTTTTAAGGCTATTCTGGAGCGAATTTATTTCGAATTTTTGAAACCGTTAGTAACAGACCTGCGGACATATTTTGTTGTTAATAAAAGCTACAAAAAATTTTCTTACCTTTCAAACTCACGGAGAAATAGGCTTTTTGCGACAAAATAGGACCCTATTTTGAAGCTCGTTCCTGATTGGTTGAACAATCAGTGATCTTTAATTATGTTTCAAGATGTAAGATTCACGTTCAATTATTACATTGTATTTCACTATTGGGTTCCAAAATGTGTAGTCTTAAAGATATTAGCCCTCAAAAACTACAAAATCGTGTTTTCCCACGAGGGGTACCCCCTTAAGAGGGTAGGTGTCGCTTTTTGGTATCTTTTAATCACGCCTCAGAACAATTCTAGGGCAATTGTGAAAAATCTGAGGATACTCGTTTGTAGATCTTTCCTTCGTCTAACGATTACAAATCTCAAAGTCAACATTGTTACATCACACCAATGGTGGTGAGTCTATTCTAGAACACTAAACGGTTTTTTAAAAATCTATCTTCTTTTACATCCCACATACAAAGNNAACAAAAATGTGGTTGGAAGGATTTTTCCAAATTTTGACATTTTTTGTCTAAAATCTCACTTGAACGCCGATTTTTTTAGTTTTTCGACTTCAAACTCTATTTTCTTTTAGACAAATGTTTAGAATAAAACCGTTTTTTTGACTAAGGTAGATAAAAATAATGCGGTCAATGTGATCGGAAAGAATTTTTGATTAATATTCTAGAATTCTAAAAAATTGACTCGGAATAAACCGGAAATGAAAAGTTCGAGAAAAAAGGTCGTCTGATTCGAGAAATATACCACCAAATTGAAGCTTAGAGCTCACTGATCAAAAAATCTGCTTACAGCTAATCGAAATTTTGAACCAATCAGCGTCAAATTCGATAATTAGGTTTAACATTTATTGCTTAAAAATAATTGAAATTTCTAAAATTCGATTAAGACATTTTTGATAGTTTTAATGTCATGAATTGTTTTAGGCGAGTCATATTGACCAATAAAAAATATTCACCAACCTAAAAAATATTCGAATTTTGAAAATTCTAGATTTTGTTCTAGATTGTTTTGAAAAACAATTGCCACTCCGTGAGATTCCTTGGGTCAACTTGAGTCATAAACCGATATTAATTTATCATAAATTAATTCTATAAAGGGCTAAAAAAAACCGACACCTACCTCCTTAACCAAAAAATGATTAGGGGAGTTCCTTAGGCGAGGGTGACAACTTTGTAGACTTTTTTTTTGCGATTTTTGTCTCAATTCTACGACGTTAACCCTTGTGAGCAGCGTAAAAAAAAGTTCCGCCAAGGCACAGAGCCACAATTGTGGCTCTACTTTGAATGTTGTTCACAGAAAACTTAAGGCAGTTGGAATTTTAATTTTGTCTGCATAAGGAAGTTGAAAGGTCATATTTTTGCATTCAACATTTCATATTCTATAATTTTAATTTTGAGTTCTAGAAAACTAGTGAGAAAAGCAAGGTGTACCATATCACGTGATACACGGTCACAGTTGTCTCTACAATTTTTATTTTGTCGAAAACAATGCACAAGAATCTGGCCTTCGTCATAGTTTTGTCGCTTTGATTTATATCTCATAATCAAAAGTAATTTATAAAAAAAGTCAAAATTTTTGATTGAAAAATCATGATTTTTTGATGAAAAATGTTTATTTTTCCCTATAAAAGCAGATAATGGCATTTTTTCTATTATTTCGAGTAAATATGGTAATGAAGTACGACTGTGGACAATGTTTGATTGGTTAAATTCACTTTTATAATAACTAATTTTTTCATGTGATACTTGAAGTTGAAAATTTAGATATTTCACTTCCGAAAAAGTCGCCCCTAGATACCAATAAATTTTTATTTCAACTGTTATGCATGCACAAAACACTTCAAAAAACTGGCTAATCTCACATTTGATTTGTATGTCCAGTTCCAAAAAATTTTTACGGAAGTGAAACATAGGCTCAAATCCTGATAAATCAACTCCCCGTAATGCCGGAACAAACCATTCGAAAAAAAATTCAATTATTTCTTGAAACCGAATCTAATTCTTTATAATATATTTGAAACAAAAGATTCCTCGATCCAGTTTTTTGTCTTTTTTCGATGATTTTAGGTAATGCTGGAGCCACAATTGTGGCTCTGTGCTCACAAGGGTTAAGCTATGATTTTTGAGGTCGACGTTCAATATACATATATATGTATGTAACATGTATATTATATGTTATATAAATTCACATGAATATCGCCGAAATTTACAAACATGACAATCATTTTTATTTTAGGCCACAAGAAAAGGAAATCTTGGAATCTACTCGGGAGACAATAGCGCTTGGAAGAGTTAAATTTTTATTACCATTAATTCCCTATCCACAGCTTGAAAGATTAATTTGAAATCTTATAATCTACACAAATTTTATTTGATAAAAATTTGTGATCAATGCAATTGCCTGTACATTTTACCTGAATACTTTCTGTAGAAATATCGATCCCTAAAAAATAATTTAATTTCATCGAATCAGCGTCGGAGAAACTTGTCAAAATTCAAATTGCCTTTTTGTCTGGTACTTCATAACACATTAGTTCCAAAATAAAAAGGAATACAAAATTATATGAACGGGATTAAAAGCGTTTCAAAGACATAACTTTAGCAAGCAATTTGAATATCAGCCGCCTGAATAGCTTTGCGAAGCCATACCGACTTTGAGCTCGTTTTTGACCCTTTAGCACAAATCCAACGTAAATAAATGCTGTTAAATTTATACAAAATAATTGTTTTGGAAATGCCTCGCATGCCATGCGAAAAGGCTTTTATGAGGGCGGTACTAAACTCAGGTAAGTTTGAACGAAATATCGAAAATCCTGCCTATGCGGTATTTTTTATCAGGCGTCATAGCTTTGAGGCAGTGAGCAATAAAATCACTGGATTCTCGACAATAGAATGATGTGATTGGACACTCTCTCAAAGTTATGACGACTGATAAAAAAGACCGCATAGGCAGGATTTTCGATAGATGAAAAGTAAAATATTTACATAATGAGTTGCGTGGGTCAGTCGTGGCCCCCTTCACAATTCGATTATGAGCAGTTTCGCATCTTTCCAAAATATATATGAGGAAATTTTTGAAAATTTTCAATTTTTTCCTGACGCAAAATTTTAAGTTCTATTCGGTTGTCGGGCTATAATTTCCAAATTATTTCAGTTGAAAATTATTTTAATGATCAAAGTCAAAATTGTCTTTTGAAAATTTTTTTTATTTTGAAAAAAACTTTAAAAATTTTTCAAAAGTCAATTTTGACTTCAAATCGTAATCTATGACTTCGATTTGCTTATAGAAATATTTAATTGATAAGTGAGAGAAGGCTCTTTTGGATTTTGCCATGAGGCAGAGTTGGTAGTGGCAACGTCTACATAAGCTCGCTGGGCCGACACTGAAAATTTACTCATCCCATTTTTGAGTCCGATTTCAATTTTCTAACAGGTAAGAATCGACTTCCTGCCCAACTCTCTCCTATCCCCTCTCGCGGCGAGAGTCTCGCCTACGATAAACATAAAAAGTACTGAAAAATGTGCAAAATTTCATAAAAAAAATGCATGCATTTTATGCGTAAATATCGAAAGTAGATGGGTTGGGCATTTTAACCTGTTAGACAACAAAATCGGGACACTTTTTAAGTTAAAATAGAGCTTGCAATCCTGCGTCAGAAAATGCAAAAAATATAATTTTGAAAATTACGGCATTTTAATTTTTTTGCATTTCAGTTCAGATGGCCAAAATCGTTTGACTGACTTTGCTACTTTATTTTGGGCTAAATTCGTCAACAATTCTTTAAAATAGCAAAATCTCAAGGTTGAAATTCTCGAGTTTCAACTTTGACATTTTGCTATAAAATCAGCATGGTATACTTTATCTTTCGGTTAGCGTCATACCGCCTAGAATGAACCAGTTTTCGTTCGATCACTGACGTTAAACTAGGATGGGCGGGGTTAATACTTACATGAGTAACCGGTTGGGAATACCTCGTGCGCTAAGCATCCTTTTTGAAAATTTTCAACTATTTTCTGACGCAGAATTTCAAGTTCTTTTCGGCTGTCGGGCTTTAATTTCCAAATTATTTCAATTGAAAATTATTTATATTATTCGAAGTCAAAATTGAATTCAATTTTGACTTAAAAGTCGTGATATTACAAGGGTTAAATAAATTAAACATAGGAATCACAAAAACCGACAATCAACCCATACAAGTCCTTTGTTACAAAAAACTAGCTCGGGAAACGTTTAAATTTTATGAGGGTTAATGAAACGTTTGCCGACCAGGTTAATAATTATTCACAAAACAAATAAAAAGGCACCCACTTGCATATATTTTAATTTAAACAAGCTTTAACGGTGATATATTTAATCATGGTGTATTCACCCCAAAACACTATATAATAAACATAATTCTAACCTTAAGTTATTCAAAATGTTTTATTTAATAGTATTTGTTTTATTTCCGAGAAGTTTAGCTGAACACCCCTGTTACGATGGCAGCAATTCATGTGATGAGCATGCTGCGTGCAACCCAATCAATAAGTATGAACAGTTTGAGTACGAATGCGAATGTTTGAAAGGACAGGAGTCCTGTCACAGGACTGCAATTAAGTTAATTTCTGAGCAATTGTAGCTTTCCTGGATTTACTTTTATAATGTAAAGTTTAGTCTTCTTTTTTCGCGTTTATTTTAGCTAAAAAAATATTTTACTTATATATATATGTATGGATTACCGACCCTCGCCAAACATATCTTAAATATTTTTAAAATATCTTAAATATTTGAATGATGCGAGTATAACTGGTTGGTCGCCCATATTTAAGCCGATCTCATTCGCTTATTCGGAAATTTAGGCTGTTGATTGGCTGCGGCGTTTGCATCTTCTAAATATTCAGGGTATTTTATCTAAGAGAACGTTAAACTGCCTAATTTGTATTATTAGGTGAATTACTTTCCGCCTTTTATCAATATTAGTCAAATCACCAATTTTGAAATTTTTGGTTAACTAGTGTACTACAGTGTACTAGTGGAGTAAACTAACAAATGATTTTCGTAAAAAATTTAATTTATCAATATTGTGATTTTTTGGCTCTCACACCTCGATTTTTAAGAAAAAAATGGATGCGCGTTAGCTCCAAAATTTTTTTATTATCAAATAAACCGCCATGTTGATTTTAGTTACCACCAGATTTTTGGTTTATATAGGATGCGCAGCGGGCAAATTACGAACTTCTAAACGGTCGATATCAACGAAAAACGGGAAAAACATCTTGAGCAGAATTCAAAGGAAAAAATTAAAAATCGGATTTTTTACCGGTGATAATCCTAGTTATTGGTTTAAATTACCGGTTGCACCTTGCGTTAAAGTCCGTTAAGGTTAACTGATACGTTTTTTTTGACATTTTAAAGTGGCCGTGAGAGCTCTGTGAACCTCTGGGAAAAATTTTTAGAAAAGATTTAGAATCTTACGCCTACGCGTCATGATTAAAAATAGAAAAAAATAAGTTAATTATTATGAAAGTTGAAATTAGTGCTGGAAATAAGGCTTTTTAAACTCATTTTCTGACCACTAGATGGCCGAAATTTGTGGCGATAACCCTCCGATAGAATAGAAATTTTTATCAACGGTTTTAGTTAAGTCTTTAGGGTTCCCGCTGCGCCCCCTAGGTATATATGTTACATTTTTGGTATATGTAACATATATCTAACATTATACCAAGGTGTCTTGTAAAACTTTGACGTCAGAGACTTTAACCCTCCGAGGCATATAGCCTTTTGAAAGGCTAAAGTCACTTTAAATCAGCCAAAAATTATGGAAGAAATGATCGCAGAAACTTCTCTTTATACTTATAGTAATACATTTTAGAATTAAACAATGTGAATCTAAAAATATTTCCTAAAATTTTTTCGGATGCTAGGTTCAAATTGATTGAAAGGCGATTTTTCGCTTAAGTTTTACGTCCGAAGAAAAACACTTTTTGATCCAAATTTCGAATTAACATTTCAAATTAGCCAGTTTTTAGGAAAGTGTTTTGAGTACAATTTGCGAGAGAAATTAGCCTTCTGGACATATCTGGAGCAAAAATAATTTTTTGGGAGTGAAATTTCAAAATATCTTATTTTGATATTAGTATGGATAAAATGATATTTTTTGAAAAAATATATAATTTGTGAAAATCATGCCAAAGTGATACTATTATACCATATTTGCTTTAATATTGTGATAATAATCAAATAATTTCATTAAATTGAGAAAACTACCAATTTTTTCATAAAAAACGTGATTTTTTCATGAATATTTTGAACTTATTTAAAAATGTTTTTTGATTCACAACAGATATAGTCAATCAGACAAAGGAAATGAGTTAAACAGAGCACTGCGCAGTTATTCAGATAAACATACATTTCTTGGAGCCTTTCATGAGGAACTATCACGTGGTTTAATTAACCTTGATTTTCAAACGTTTTTTTCTAGAATTAAACATAAAATTTTTAGAATATGAAATTTTTTTTCGAAAATTTAACTCTTCAACTTGATCATAAAGGAAAAACTGAAGGTTTATCTTATAAGAGTTTTCTGTAAGCAACGCTCAAAGTTTAGCCTCCTGAAAGGCTATTATGCCTCGGCGGAACTTTTTTTTATATGCTTCGGAGGGTTAAGAATCCTGTGATTTCATTAGTCAATACACAAGAAACAATGCGTATTGACCAATAAAATCACGCAATTTTTTAAGTCTCTGACGTCAAAGTTATACGGGACACCTAGTCATAATCTTCGATGTATTTTCAAATTTGTCAAATTATCAATTTGTTGGACAGTAAAATGTCGATGTTTTCTCAAATTGTTAATGGGTAAATTGTCAACTTTTGGTATGCAAAATGTCGAATAACACGGGTGTTGTTTA
>SCLH01000140.1:97266-137457 GCA_004367855.1 Oikopleura vanhoeffeni
TTCCGCAAACCGTTTTTTCATAATTTGTATGCACCTTATTAAGCCCGCCTACGTAAAATGTTGATTTTTGACATTTAAAAACGTTTTTTCGGGTTGAAATATTGAGTTTTGGAATTTGGTATGATGAAATAAAATTCCTAAAATCCTTCAATTAACCCATATTTCTGATATTTAAAAAATTTCACGGTCGTCGACAATTTGCTGTAACACCCTATATTAACCAAGAAAAAATATTTCTCCCCGTAATTTGATAGTTTGGAGACAGTTCAAATGAGGTCAAATCAAAAATTCTAGAGCACATAGAGAATTTTGGTTAACGCCATTAAATTTCTCGTGGTCGACTTACGCCTAAAATATTTTCATTTTTCAAATTTATTCATCCGAAAGGCCTTTAAAAGGTTGCCTCGACCACCCCCTCAACTCAATTTTTTACGTAAAGGACAAAAATATATAAATCCACAGACAAATAAAAAAATTTTTCAAAACAACTTCTTTATTATGAATGTTTTTTCGTATCTTTCATACTCTCTGTTTTGACCTCGGTAGGTGACAGCTTACTTTTAAAGACTTCGGTGACCGGAGTCCGGTCTGAAAAAAAATGCATAATGACCGATTCAATACGGAATTTTTTTACTATAATTAAAAATTACTGGGGTAGCTTTTTTTTCGGGGCTTCCCATTTGCATGGGCCTTTTTACTAGAAGGACCGAACATTTTCACTACGCGCGGCGAATTGACTTTTTGAAACGCCTTTCGCCACAGCGGCCTACTGTGTAAACAAATTAAACAAATGATTTTTATCTTTGCTTAGTAATTGCGTGGTTACTTTTTAGCGCCAGGGAGATTATCAACTTAGATAAGAATTAGATTAATGAAATTAGAATTTTGGTTTGGTTTTGATTTTTCAAAAAATAACCGTGAAACAATAACGTTTTTTTCGGGACAATCTATTTGAGATCATATAGTATGTTTTGAACTCATTGAATTAACAATCTAGGACCAAACCCCCTAAGGGTAGCGATGTGGCAGATTGGTACATTTTTCGGAGCGATTTTTGAAAAAAAAAAATGTGATAATTTTATATTATTTTTTATCTAAAGAATAGGTACTTGCAAACGTTTATATTTTAACTTTTTACATACTTAAGTTCCGTAAAAACATCAAAAACCACTTTCATTTATGACCTCCATTCCAACTTGACCCGATGTGAGAATTTTTTTTGAAACAATATTTATAAACTTCAGACTGTCGGTGTTATGCACTAATTCAGTGGCGGAGAAATCCACATAAGAAATTCCTCAATATGGAAGTTTTTTTTCCATGAAAATGGATAAAACAGCTTTTTAGGAAAAAAAAATTGACCTTCAATTGCGATTAATATTGAAAAATGTCCTGACTTTCAAATAAAAGTACAGTGAACTGTATTTAAACGGACAGGTCCTTAGGACGGTTGGGCGTGAAAATCTCTGCCAATGGGATTTAAACGGACAGCGCCCAGGGAAATTTTTGACGAACTGTACTGAAACGGACGGGTTCTCGCCAATTGCTTAAACGGACGGGTTGTGACGTTTCAAGTTGTCCGTTTAAATACAGTTCACTGTAGCCTATAACACCCGAAATTTAATTGGATTTGTTTGAGGAAAATAAAATTTGTATAATTGCGTGCCAAATGGCACAACCGGTTCCTTAAGCAGTGTTGAAATTTCATTAGAGTTCAGAAACGATATTCACTTGACCCTTGCATCGGTGAAATACGGAACCAATAGATACCAGAAAAATTTCACAAGTATATTCGGCCTGATTTTTACAGAGATTTCAAAAACTACTAAGTTAAAGTTTTTGGACTTGATTTGCGGAAAATTTCATAATATTTCTAAAGAGTCACAACAAATGAACAAAAAAACATTTCATATTTTTCAAACAGCAGTCAGAAAATATGTGACATGCATGAACAAAATTAAGTGGCTATTTTCCGTTTATTCACAGATTTCATAAAGTTAATCAGAAAAAATTTTTCACGTAAAATGTCCTATTACAGATTGTATCAAAATAATCAGCTATTAAATTTTCGAAAATTTTACGAATTTATACTAGATGTATCAATAACGTTTTAGTAATCTCAACCATCGTTCCTAAAGAGATAAAATGATTTTTAATGAGCTGATACACATTTTATTGTGGTTCAGCTAACGATAATAGCACAAAAAATAAACCAACTAATTATTTTCGTAAGTTAAATTGACGCCAGTCTGCCACATCGCTGCTACCCCCTTAAAAATAACTCAGAGCCGACTAGTTCCTGAAATAACGATTAAGAACCGACTACCACTTTAAATAATAATTATACTTTTTAATTGAACCAAGTATTTAATGGATGGAATGTGGATGGGAAAATTTCCATCCTCTATCCCATCCCCTTGGAAAAAAATTTTTTGGTGGATAGGATAGGGGATGGAAAATTCGGGTCATCCCTTTACAACCCCTCTCAGTTCAACTGATCGGATACAGTTTTTGTTCATTCTCAAAAAATGAATTTTTGACATCTCTAGTGCAATTCGCAATATTTGGCACATTCGGCGATATTTGGCACTAAGTATTTTAGCCAAAATTCATGAAATTGTGTATGCGTTTTTCGCAAATTCGGCGATATCTTCCCCCTGTATAAGAAGTTATAATTTATAACAGAATACCAATTTTCAACAAGTCGAATAATTATTCCATAGATTATTCAAATTCTGTCAAGTGTTTAAAACGAAATTTTAGTGTTCTTTTACATTTTCTTCGAAAAATGCTTTTTTATTGTCAAAAAATTTTTAAACATTTTAATACGGCTGTGATTTCTGGTTACCTTTTATCGGATAATTTGATTATTAAATTCCATTTTAATGAAGTTATAGACAACTAGTACGAACTGCTTAGAGAGCCTAATCGGCAACTAAAAGATCTATCAGCTCAGGCTATGTCCTTTAATTGCACATGCGGAATTATTAAGACTTTAAAGTTCACTATATTCAAATGCACGAAGAAAAAATCGTCAACGATCAATATAACAAACAAAAAAGCTCTAAATCGCGAAATATGCTGAAAGATATCCTCGATAATTTCTACGATTTGCGCCTACGAAAACAACCAGCTCCACGATCTCTACAGCATACGAAATTGAAATATCACAACAATTTTGAAAATATCATCTGCCGCTTTTGTTTCAAATTATCGCCTAAATTGTATAATAGTATTTTTATCTTCGAAAATAGTATTAACTTAAATAACCCACGCATTACTAAGCAAGATAAAAATCATCTTGTTTATTGTTCACACAGTAGCGCCCTGTGCGAAAAGGCGCTTTCAAAACGCTATTCCCGCGCCTAGTGCCTAATATCTCGGTCTATGTAAAAAGGCCCTGCAAATGGGAAGCCCCGTCAATTTGACTTTGACTAATATAAATATTTCAATTGAAATATTTGAAATTAAAGCCAAGCCGAAAAAAACTTAAATTCTGCTGTCAGAAAATAGTTGAAATTTTCAAAAGAGGATGCTTAGCGACGAGGTTTCCCAACCGTTCTCATTGTAAGTATTAACCCCGCCCATCTAGTTTAACGTCATGTGCGAACGAAAACTGTTCTTCTTAGCGTATGACGCTAACCGAACAGATAAGTATTACCAATGCCTTGATTCGTATAGCAAAATGTTCAAAGTTGAACTCGAGAATTTCAACTTGAGATTCTGCTATTTTAAAGAATTGTTGACGAATTTAGCCCAAAATAAAGTAGCAAGTCAGTCAACACGTTTTGCCATCTGAACTGAAATGCAAAAAATTAAAATCCCTAATTTTCAAAATTATATTTTTGCATTTCTGACGCAGGATTGCAATCTCATATTTTTAACTAAAAAGTGCCCGATTTTGTTGTCTAAACAGTTAAAAATGCCCAACCCAGTCTACTTTCATATATCTTTTTTCAATCATCAACGACATAATGGCAACGTTTAATTTTCTCGAGGAGAAGACGGACAGATGATAGAGAGAACGAAGAGCAACGCACTCGATTCCGCCTCCTCTTCGTTTGCCAACTCACATCAAACTCATTATTTCAACAAAGAAAAAATATAATAATTGAGTTGGATGCAAAAACACATTTAAACATCATAGACTTTATCCAAAAATTAACTTTGTCAGACCATTGACCATTTTTAAAAATATATTAAGGGATAATTAACTGTATTAATCGGAAAAAATTATCGGAAATTCATCTTTTTTTTAGGTTTTTTATAAGCAAAACCGTTTAAGGAAAATAAGAATGCAGCCTACAAATCAGCTTTCTACACTTCTGAGTCTGAAGAACGCGCCTCCGTCCGTTTGACCCCAAATTTCTGAGTCTAAGAAAATATTTTGGAATGTTTTTTTCGAAAATTAAAAATTGTTTTCCATGTTTCAAGATCTAATTCCAGTGATCTAAGCAACAAAAATTAGAGCAAAAAGTTGATTACTTCAGAAAGAAACAGTGCGTTAAGGAAAATGAAAACTTGAAAATATACGAAAATTTTGGAAATTTTTTTGAACATCGAAAAGTTTTTTTATTATTTGTGGAGCAAACCAGCCACGAAATGACAATGCCAACTAAAATTAGCTTCCATACTTCTGGAGTCTGCGAGATCAGCCTCGTGTTACGCCCTAAGAAGCGGTTTGTTTTGAAGAGAAATTTCAAAACCAGAAAGAAATCCTAGGTCTTTAAAGACCAAAAAAAGTTCTCTATACAAGAACAGCTTAAACACATTAAACCGATTTTTTATTTCTGAAATTCCTTATTTTAATCGTCAAACGATCCGATCTGATTCTCCATTGCTCGAAAAGTCAAAAAGTTGCCCGTGTGAGTGTCGGTTAATCGGTTTCGGAAAAGCAAGTTGATCCGATCTAAGAAGGCATCAATTAATTGCTGACCTTCTGCTAAAGTATTTCAAGAAAAAAATGATATGATTTTATCGGCTATCTTGTATACAGGGGCCCAATATCGCCGTATAGATTCGCCAAGTGTCAACAATTTGAATTTTAAAGAGTTTGCGAGCGAGATAATTGTTGTTATGAGTAAAAACGCAAATGCGAAAATTATAATAATTCCGCCAAAGCAACTTCAAATAAAATTGAAAAGACTAGATTTCGGAAAGTCAATCCCTAAAAATGACTGTCATTTCATGGACGCCAAAAAAGTGATTTGAGATATTGATCTCAAAAATATTCGGCTATTTTGGCTTTCCCCTGTATAATCTGTTTTCGTGTTTTGATGTTGGTTATCATAAAAAATTTGTTGAAATGAAATTTCACTCACTTTGAGTCTGCATGGCGATAACTTATCCCGGATAAGCCTTAAAAATATCTGCACATTTGCGTATATCGCGTCTTTCGGATGTTAACTGAATTAATCCAAAAATCCGCTGTAGCAGATGAGCCAATATAAATTTGATGAAGAGGATAGTCAGTGTAAGAGGTTCTGCAAGGGATCCTCATGTGCATGGTGTCATGATTATTCGATGGTGTAGTCAGATATTTCTCTGGCCAAATTCATTTTGAAAGTTCGTTTAATCAAACCAAACTGTGTTGACGGCTTTTTACCCTGCTGTGAGACTAACCTGGACGTTGCGCGAGTCGCAAAAACTCGCGCGCGCATCGCGTGATGTGGTATAATTCAACTGCGTTAGGCGAAAATATAATGGTCCATGTATTTTTGAGTAGAAAGTACAAAGTGTGTTTCCATTGAAATTCTGGAAATTAAAGATGTAACTAAAAACTACCAAGAACATCTTCAAAATTATTTTTTGAAATTTTGTGAGAAAAATCGAAAAAGTTTTTTAATTTCAACTTCTGGGGGACGTGATCGTGACGTACGAAAAGCAATATGTTTTTTTGCTTAACATAACTGAATTATTCCAAATGAAGCCCCGTAAAAGATATCATTTTCAGCACAAAATGTGATTCAAAAAATTTATATGGCTCTCTTGTAGAATTTTTGATTAATTCAGTAACGTCCGAAAGACGCGAATACCCAAATTAGTCAGATATTTTAACGTTAGCGCGAGTGAACAGTTGAGTGCCCCATCAGACTCAAAGTGATGAAATTTTCACATTTACAAAATTTTTAATGATAAAAAAACAACAAAAAAAAATTATTTACAAGGGGAAGAGCCAACAAATCGCGCCGAATATGTTGTTGAAGATCAATATCTCAAATCACTTTTTTTGGCCATGAATGACGTTCATTTTTAGGATTGACTTTCCGAAAATCTAGTCTTCAATATTGTTATTTGATTGCCTTTGGCGATATTATTTTACGCATTTTTGTGTGTTAGCTTGTAGAAGCAGAATCTATTGTGAAACTTCCTTTTAAAATCAGAATTGTTCGAATATGACGTCATTTCGAATGCCTAGCGTTTTTCATTTTGATGAAAAAGTTGCGCGATAGTGGCCCCCTGTAGTACAAGATGAAGCAGAGTGGAATTCAATATCCATTTTTCTCTGAGAAATTACTTAGAGCTGGACGTTGAATCGGATTCAACTTCGTTTCCGACCGGATTAGATCCGAATCAGGGCAAGGGTGTTTGACTTTTCCGAGCAGCAAAGGAATCAATCGGATCGTGTTGACATTTTAAATAAGGAATTTCAGAAATAAAAATCGTTTCAATGTGTTAACCCGTTGTGACGACGAGAGAGAAAAAATTCCGCAGGCACCAACACCTATATAAGGACTGTTCAACCGCCTATTACAGAAAGCCCAGTAGTTAGGTTCATTTTTTTTGCATAAGGAAGTTCAAAACGATATATTTTTGCTATCCACATTGATATCAGAATTTTGATTTTTAGTTCTAGAAAATTACTGATAAGAGCAAGTACAGATATTCAGGTGATACAACTCACATGTGTTCACAAATTATTTTGGTATTGGAATGGATGCAACAAAATCTGACCTATGTCATCGTTTTTTCTGATTTGATTATATATACATCAATCAAAAATTAGTTTTAATAGGTTAAATTTTGATGAAAAATCAGCAATTTTCATTAAAAAATGGTTATTTTTCCCTATAAAGCAATAAGTACACTTCGTTAGTATTATTCTGGTCGATATACTAATCAAGTACTCTCTGGACAATATTTAATTGCTGCAATTAATTTTTTAATAATTAAAAATTTTCGTGAAATACTTGAAATTGAAATTTGAAATTCACTTTTGAAAAAAATATCTGTCCTGTATACCAATTAATCTTTGTTTTGAGGTGGCAACCATGGACAAAAACACTTTCCAAAAACTGGCTATATCAAATTTTAATTGACGCAATAGGCGCCATTTTAATTTTTTTAGAGGTAAAATGTGGAAAAAAAGTGCTCAGAAAAATCAACACCTCCGAACAAGTTAACAAATTTCCAAAAAAAAATCAATACTTTTTGAAATCCTTCAAAATTCTTAATAATGTATTCGAAGGAGACAGATTCTGACGATTGGTTTTTTAGTGCATACCTTTTAGATTGATGTTTAATTATATTCAGTCACGCGTATTATATAGCGGTTGTGCGTGCAACGCGTAGAGCTGTTCTTGTAGAGATTCTTTTGTTCATTTTAAGACCTGATTGTTTGCTGCGTTTTGAAATTTTTTTAGGAAATAAATATTTCTTTGTCTTATGCAGGGGAGTTAAATTTATTTTTCATAGAGTTAGGCTTTGTTATGTGCAGGAGCTTGAAAATAGGGATTGTTGAATGATCAATGGGTTTTGATTCATGTTGATAAATAATTAATCTTTTTTTCTGTGAAGAAATATTTGTTGAGAGTTGGGTCGAACAAAATTGAATAGAAGAAAGACGCGTCGAAGCTCACTCTGGCACGCCACCCTCGGGTGCATCCATATCGTTGATGACTTGAAAAAGGATATACGCCATAAAATGCATGCATTTTTTTATTGAAATTTTTGCACATTTTTCTAAGTACTTTTATGGTTTTCCTAGGCGAGGACTCTCGCCGCAGAGGGGATAGGGAGAGTGGGCAGAAGTCGATGCTTAACGCTGTTGAAAATTGAAATCGCACTCAAAATGCGATGAAAATTTTTCAGTGTCGGCCCACGAGCTTATGTGGTGGACGTGCCGCTACCCAACTCCTGCCTCATGGCAAAATCCAAAAGAGCCTTCTCTCACTTATCAATTAAATATTATCTTACAAATCGAGTATAGATTACATTTAAGTCAAAATTGACTTTTGAAAAATTTTTAAGTGTTTTTCAAAAAAAAAAATTTTTCAAAAGACAATTTTACTTGATTTCATTAAATTAATTTTCAACTAAATAATTGAAATTATAGCCCGACAACCGAAGTTAACTTAAATTTGCGTTAGGAAAGAAATTGAAATTTTCAAAAAGTTATGCTTAGCGGCCCGGCCTCATATATATTTGGAAAAGATGCGAACTGCTCCATATATCGAATTGTTGAAGGAGGCCACGATGACCCACGCGACTCATTACTGTAATATTTACTTTTCATCTTCGAAAATCCTGCCTATGCGGTCTTTTTACAGTCTCATGAGCTGTTGAGAATGTGCGCAATCACATCATTCTATTGTCGAAATCCATGTTTTATTGCGCTCGAGCTGCCTCAAGCGTATGACGCCTGATAAAAGACGCATAGCAGAGATTTCGAAGTAGTTGTGGTCAAACTTACCTGAGTTAGTTACCGCCCTCAAAAAGCTTTTTCGCTAGGGCATGCGAGGCATTCAAACAATTATTTTGTATAATTTTAACAGCATTATTTACGTTGGATTTGTGCTAAAGGTCAAAAACGATGCTCAAAGTCGGTATGGCTTCGCAGAAGCTATGTGCGAGCGCTATATTCAAATTGCTGCTAAGTGTGAGTGTCTGTGAACGCTTTTAACCGTCATATCAGTGTATTCTTTTTGATTTGAACTAATGTGTATGAAGTACCAGACAAAGAGCAATTTGAGATTTGACAGAGTTGTCGTGCCGGACGCGTGATTCATGAAATCTAAATTATTTTTTGAGGACATATTTCTACAAAATATTCAGGTAAATGTACAGGCAATTGCATTGATCACAAATTTTTACAAATAAAATTTGTGTCGGTTATAAGATTCAATTAAATCTTTCAAGCTGTGGATAGGAATTAATGTAATAGAAAATTTACTCTTCCAAGCGCTATGCTCCTAGTAGATTCCAAATTCCTTTCTTGTGGCCTAAAATAAATGCATTGTCATGTTTGTAAATTCGGCGATTTCTGTGAATTTATAACATATAATATACATTACATACATATAATGTATATTGAACGTCGACCTCAAAAATCATAACTTAACCTTGTGAGCACAACCACAATGTCGTGCTCCATGCATTACCTAAAATCATCGAATAGAAATGCAGAAAACGATCGAGATCTTTGTTTCAAATATTTATAAAGATTTAGATCGTTTCAAGAAAATATTGAATTTTTTTCGAATGGTTGTTCCGCATACGGGATTGAATTTATCAGATTTTGAGCCTATGTTTCACTTCCGTAAAAATATCTTTTGGAACTGGACATACAATCAATGTGGTTAGCCAGTTTTATTAAAGTTTGTGCATGCATAACATGAAATAAAAAAATTTATTGCTATCAGGCAGACAGTGTTTCTTAGGAAGTCGAAATATCAAATTTCAACTTCAATATCACATGAGAAAAATTATTTATTTATAAAAGTGAATTTAACAATCAAACATTCCACAGTCGTATTCATTTACCATAATTTACTCGAATAATAGAAAAAATGCATTATCTTGCTTTGATAGGGAAAATAAACATTTTTCACAAAATCATGATTTTTCAATCAAAATTTTTGACTTTTTTTATAATTACTTTTATTTATGAGATATTAAATCAACGGACAAAACTTGACGAACCAGATTCTTGTGCATGTTTTCACAGAAATAAAATTGTAGAGACAACTTGTGCACCGTGTATCACGTGATATGTACACCTTGCTTTCTCACTAGTTTTTCTAGAACTCAAAATTAAAATTATAGAATATGAAATGTGAATGCAAAAATAAATGCTTTCAACTTCCTTATGCAGACAAATTAAATTCCAACTGCCTCTAAGTTTTCTGTGAACAACCATTCAAAGGTAGAGCCACAATTGTGCTCTTGTGCCTTGCGGAACCTTTATTTTTACATGCTCACAAGGTGTAAAACTCTCGTTAGAATTGAGACAAAAATTCGCAAAAAAAGTCTAACAAGTTGTCACCCTCGCCCTAAGGACCCCGCGTGAGTCATGTGTTTGGTTAAGGAGTACGGTGTCGGTTTTTTTAGCCCTTATAGAAGTAGAGTGTGATTGATAAATTAATACGTCTATGAACTCAAGTTGACCCAGAATTCACGGTGGCAATTTTTTCCAAAACAATCTTATAAACAAAATCTAGAATTTTGCAAAAATTCAATATTTTAGGTGGTGTGAGATGTTGTGTTGACTGTGGCTCAATATACTCGCGGGTAAAACAACTTTCATGACATTAAAACTATCAAAAATGTGCTTAATCGAATTTTTAGAAATTTCAATATGTTTAACAATAATGTGTAAACCTAATTATCGAGAGTTTGACGCTATTCGGGTTCAAAATTTCGATTAGCTGTAGCAGATTTTCTTGAATCAGAGCTCGTAAAGCTTCAGAGTGTGTGTGTGAGTAGTGGTGCGTGCGCGAGTCGAGTGACCGACCTTTTTTCTCGAACTTTTCATTTCCGGTTTATTCCGAGTCAATTTTTTAGAATTCTAGAATATTAATCAAAAATTCTTTCCGTTCACATTGACGCGCATTATTTTGATCTACCTTAGTCAAAAATGGTATTTATTCTAAACATCTGTCTAAAGAAAATAGAGTTTTGAAGTCGACAAAACTAAAAGAATCCGGCTTCAGCTGAGATTTTAGCGACAAAAAATGTCAAAATTTGGAAAAATCCCTGTCCAACCACATTTTTGTTTCTCCATTTATCCGCGACTTTGGTAAATTTGAGACGCTTTGTATGGTGGGATGTACAAAGAAGAATAATTTTTAAAAAAACCGTTAGTGTCTAGAAATAGACCGCACCACCACTTCTCATGCTGTAACAATGTTGACTTGAGATTACTGTAATCGTTAGGACGCAAGGATAGTATCTACAAACGAGTATCCTCAGATTTTTCACAATTGCCCTAGAATTGTTCTGAGCGTAGATTAAAACGGTACAAACGAAGCGACCCCTAGCCCTCTTAAGGGGCTTACCCCTCGTGGGAAAACGAGCGATTTTGTAGTTTTTGAGGCTATATCTTAAGACTACACATTTTGGAACCCAATAAGTGAAATACAATGTAAAATTGAACCGCTGAATCTTACTCTTGAAACATAATTAAAGATCACTGATTGTTCAACCAATCAGAACGAAGCTTCAAAATAGGTTCCTATTTGTCGCAAAAGCTATTTCTCCGTCGGAGTTTGAAAGGTAGGAAGAATTTTTTGTAGCTTTTAGTGAGAGCGCAAAGAGTATGGTGAGCGCAGGTTGTTACTATCGCGTTTCAAAAATTCGAAATGAGAGTGTGCGTGCCCAGAGTGAGCGCGTTAGAGAGCGGTGTTTGTGAGCTGATTTTGAGGCGTCTCGCGCAAAGCCTATTTCTCCTGGATTGTGTGTAGTGACACATTTCAAAACTGTATAAAAGTGCAAAAAGCCAGTTAGGTTCGTGGAGAGCTTTGTTACTAGTCGAAAACCTAATTTCAATGGTGTTTTTCTATTCCCAAACTCTACTTCTAATTTGCGTGAGAAATCCATAAATTTTGATTTAAAATCCTCGAGAGAGTGCGAGAGCGAGAGTAGTGATGTGCGAGAGATGATTTAAAAAGTGAGTGTGTGCCAACACTGAAGTTGGATTAAAAATTACCACCAGCTTATTCTAAATAATCCATATTTTCAGAAAAAAACTAAGAAGGTAAAATTCAGATTTTGTTGTTTGAGCTAATTCATAAGAGCCTCCGGTGTGAGCGCGCGTGTGAGGTGGTCGTCGTAGCGTTGAGGCGAGACGAAGAGCGCGCGGTGGTGTGCAATGCGAGCGAGTATCGCGAGAGAGTACCTAAGCTCTCAAGGACAAATTGTGCGTCTGACTAATGTATGTTGAGGCAAAATTTTGCATCCTATAAAAAAATCAGACTAGTATGTGGATGGTCGTCCAATCAGAAAACGTGCTACAAAAATAACGGAATTATTTTTTCAAAAGTATCTCCTCCCTCGAGTTGTTAGGGATACAACACCTGTAGGGATCTCAATCAAAATGTAAATTCTTCCTCCCTCATGGATGTTAAGGCCACACATTCGAAACCCTGGAGTGAATGTGCAGCTGAAGCGTACGTTCCAAAAATCAGTTGGTTTTGTCCAGAATTTGGGTCTGAGCTCGTTTTTTTGTAAATTGTGTTTCACCAATTTCAAAAATCGGATGGCTATGTTCGAAGATAAAAAGAGTTACCAGAAAATGCTTTGTAATTTTCATATTTTTGCATAAACAAGGCATACCAGAATAAAATGGGAAAAAAATTTTCAGAGCCTCATTTTGCGACACCACCCCCTTAAGGCGAGAAAATAGATGTGAGTGGAGTGCGTGCGACCGCTTAAATATCGCTAAAAAACCAATGGATTTCATCTCTTAACTGGCGCTAACTTTTAGCCATGAATCTGTACCCAGACTCGATTTCGCGGCAACTAGTGAATTCTATAATCGACATATAAGCAAAAGTTTTCATTATCAAGCATACATTTTCAAAGCTGGAAGAGATGAGAGTGAGTGGTGCACGCGAGTGTTGCGTGATGACAAGATGAAGATAGCGAGAGAATAAAATTTAAACGAGAGTGGTAAGAGATGAATGAGAGATAGAGAAAGAAGCGAAGAAGTTGCGAAATTTACTATCACTCGAGCGTGAGTAGAGAGAGTGCGGATAATGTGGATGAAATTAATCTTAATTTATATTTGTAAATACCTATATAAACTTCAAACTGATTTTCTTATCGGTCTGTCTGAACATAATTATAGTTTTACAAAATTCTCTAGTAAAATGTCTCGTAAAATTTGTTGTAAATATATTTTTGTTGTGATATGGGATTCTTTCATGCGAATCACGTAGGCGCATCAATAGGCGTCTCTGTTGTGAGTGTGTGTGTGTGCCGAAGAGTGTGACTGTCTAGAGAGATGCTCTATTTAAACGCGGAGCCTATACTTAATTGCATTAAAGTCTTAGAAATTCGGTTACGAGTAATTTAAGTGTCTTCCGCATGATTTGATACTTTTGAAAACAAAAGTGAGTGTGATTACCAAATATACGAGAATGTGAAGAGAGTGACGTCGAGATGTGACGGTCAAAAAAATTCCGCAGGGTCAACTTCAAACGTTTTAAACTTGTTTGGGCTCTTTACATGAAAGTGCGTGAAGTGAAGAGAGTGCGAGCGTGAGGAGAGATAATGCAAAACATAAGTTTAAAATATGTCGATAATAATTCTTATTCTTGAAATAAGATCACGTGACGTGTTTTGGAAAATATTATTATGTTCAAAACTCTTAATTAGGTCGTTTAATTGGCCAAAAAAAATTTTCGGCGTATTTGAATCACTACTTTGCTGTTACTTTAACCAAACAACCCTTTATTTCCTAATTTGAACGTCACGCTGATCGCTTTTGGATTTGGTGTAATGGAAAAAAAGTCTTAAAAAACTTCTAAGGAACCAACTTCACTTCTATTCAAAAATAGTCTGATTTTAAGCATTTTTTGAAAAAAAGTACTACTGTTTACAACCTTATTCCTTAAATATACCGGTCACGCTGATCATTTTCGAGCTATGGATGTAATGGAAAAAATGTCTTAGAATTTTTTTTTTGATCAGATAAGTTTAATTCTTTGATTTTAAAGATACTTTTGCAAAAAATAAGTACTGTACATACAGTAAAAATTTCCAATAAAAAAACGCACAAACGTCATTTTGTCTCAAGTTTATCGATAACTTTAACAGGTCTTGGTCATTAAATGTTTTAAGCTTCGCTAAAATTGCGATTAGATGTGTGACATGGTCACTACTTGCCGGAAATCGACGTCTACGACTTTAAGACATTGAAACTCTTTTTTAAATCGGTCATGATATGCGTAGTGGAGATATTAATACTTTAAATATATTTCAAGAGGTCTTTAAGAATTGAACTGTATTCGAATGATAATTTTGCTGCCCATTAAATTGCATTTCAAATTATCAGGTTTCACGGTTTTACTACCCCTTTAGGGTGGGTCGTTGCAAAATGAGGGCTCTATGAAAAACATTTCCCAATTTATTTTTATGCCTTTTTTCTGAAGAATATGGAAAACTACAAGCATTTGTACTCGTCTTTATTTGATACATGGCTGAAAGCCACTTTTTGATAGTTCGACAAATATTTTGTATGAAAAAAAGTTGAAACTTCTGATTTTTGTAATTTAAACACGATTCTACAGAAAAACGAGTTCAGAAATTTAAACCAAAACTCAATTTGATTTTTGCACGGAACTCGTCAGCTGCACATTTGCCTTCTATGGTTTCAATGTGTGACTTTTAAATCCAGTAGAGACTCATTGATTGAGACCTAACCAAGGTGTCAAAATACTGTTTTTTTGTGATACTGAGACCAATTCAAAATTTTAAAAAAAAACTCAACGCTCGATTTTTTTGCTCACGTTCTGTCCGGTTAATTTGATCATCACTATGTTCTTACCCTAAAAAACTCAGGAGAGAATACATTTTGAAAAATTAATTCCGTTAATTTTTGTACAGCACGTGGTTTCTGAGTGGACGAGCCATCCCGTTCATTCGATTTTTTTTATAGGATGCAAGATTTTTGCTCAAATTACATTAGTCAGATGCAAAACTGTCTGTCTGAAGTTCTGTACTCTTGCGATAATTGGCATGAAAACCCGGTTTTCCGGCTTAAAGTACGACACCCACCCCCCTTAACTCAGTACGGTTTGATTCTGCTTTTTTAATATCGGTCTGTGATCGTCTGCAGTGTTCCACACTCTGCGCGAGAGTTCAGTATAGAGACTTGTTATTCATCTCAAGACTTACTTATCAGATGTTTCTAAATGAGATATAATTCAATATTAAATTATTATATATACCTGTACGTTCCATTTTGTATTTTCTTGAATTCCTTAACTTTGATGATCATCATAAAGTATCAATAAATAATAAACTAATTTGCTTAATTATGGCTTCGCCCGTCTAAGTTCACATATAAATTGACTTTCGTCTCGTACATGCCCATTCAAATTTGCACATCGATTTGCGTATACCTTAATCTTGTTTACAAACAATTTAATTTCATTTTCAAAAGGGGCCTTTCAAAAAGTTTGCCCCGTAGAAAAATCACTATAAGACCCCTAAGGGTGGTGTGACTTTTCAAGTCAATGAAAATCGTTCTAGAACACCGCACTGTCGGTGCGGCACGCCTTCGAAGCAAATTTTTCGGGCATTTGTACAATTATTTTGTGCAAAAACTTTTGCCAAAATTTTTTGAATTTAACCTTCTTAGGGTCAACTAACAGTTTGTTAATTTTTCAAAGTCAAGTAGACCTGTGGACCGACAATATTCTTACCAGGTTTCGTTTTCATTAGAAAATGCCTTTTAAAATAAAATTGACTTTCGTCTCGTAATGCCATGCAAATATGTGCCGATCATCTTGCTTTACGTTATTTGTTTACAAACAATTTATAATTCATTTAAAAAGTGGGCTAAAGTGCCCCGTAGACAAATTCACTTTTTAGACCCCCCTAAGGGTGTGTGACATCGGAGCAATGAAGGCCCAAAACTATGATGAAAAGAATAACGCAGGATAAATAAATTATATTCTTTAACGAAAGTTCACTCTCAAAAATAGCAGCCGGATACGGTCGATGATTCCAAAAAACAGTGACTTATTCGATAGTAATTCCATGACTGATGGTTCGTCGCTTGTGGTATCGTTGTTGTCGAATTCGTTCAGAATTTGAAATTCCGTTTAAAAGTGGTTGTTGTCGAATAAAAAATTGACTGTCGTTAAAAGTTTCATATGTCCTCGGTTGAATTATCTAACACCAATTGATCACTCTTATCTCACTGAAAGTTTAACGAAATTGTAATTAAATTAAAGGGAGTAGTTCCTCAAAATAATGGGGCGATGAAAAGTGATACATCGAAGTATTCCTTAGCCGCTTTCTCACTCACGGTCATAACTGTGGACTGTCAGCAAAGATATTCACGATTCAAATCACACGATTGTCAACTTTTTGAAGAAAAAGTTGTTTGATTGGTCACTAGTCACAAGTTAATGACGCTCAGTGAGGAAAGCAGGCGAAAGGATAATCTCGATATAAGTAAATATAGCAATAATTGTGCGCGCTTCAAAGCCAAAAACTTTCTCAAGCCAAATGAAATAGTCAAGCCCCACAAATAATGGTTCCAAATAAGGGTTAATATCCCCTTGCAGTTTTATTTGCGATCAAAATCAATATGCTCAATAATGCTGGACAAATTAAAGGTTCATTTTCAAATTAATAATAATTAAAATATCGCTTTCAGAACTCTTATAATTACTGCCAAAATATGATTTACAAGTCGAAAATTATTTGATAAAGTTTGAAAAAACTAATAGTTATTGTGACAGAATATCACAAAGTGATTTTCAAAAAAGTTAAGCTTAAAATAGTCTATCTCAAAAAATTAAAGTCCCTGCAAATTACCCAGCGATTATAGCCCAAAAATCGATACATACAAATTAATTTATATACATATTGTAATTATATAATAAAATTATTGATTATATGATGTATCGAGAGAGAAATTTTTCACGATAGTTTTTGCCCGTCATTTAAGCTGAATTATAGGTATCAAGGTTAAATACTTTGAGCTATAAAGCGTCTATATGTAGTCAAACATTTCAAAAATTAAAAAAAAAAAATGGGTCGTTGTTGAATAATCATACAGTACTGTTAACATGGTCCGTGTCCTCCTCACGGACAGTACCTGTCCTGGTTTACATACTGTCTTCGACCTTACCAACGATAATTGAAAACTTGCTAAGTCTATGAAATAAACCTGTTTTTATTCACTCCCAAACCGCATCAAACATTCTCTCTCGTAGTGTTGTTAACAAATAAGTTTTTATGTCCGTCACGATAGACAAAGATCTGTTCGTTTATCAATTTCCTTCCCATCCAACTCCCAAAGTTTCAATGAGACGTTATTCACCTAAGTTTTTTGATAATTTTCATTTTTCGACTAAAATAAAACCCCAATTAATATAATCTTAATAGGGTTTCCATCAGAATGGTTTTTGTAGGTAAGATTTGAACGTTTTTATTAAGTAAACTGCAGTTATTCCTAAATTCATTTGTATAAAAAGAAATTATATTTTTTTTGTTACATTATTATTTAACAAATAATTTCAAAAACTTCAAAAGTCAAAATTTTCTTACAATTGGTTATTATTATTATTATTGCATCTGAAAGGAATTTTTTCTGGCCATTTTAAGACTGAGGATTTTCTTTTGTAGATTGAGGTTTTCAAAAAAAATCGACTTAATTGGACGTTCAAAAAAAAACTTCATGGAGGCATAAAAACCTTCATTTTGAGTTCAACTTTGAACGCTTATAGTGTGATAACCAGACATGGATTAAACCTCATTTTAAATTTTTATATAACAGCAAGGCCCAAAATTTTAGATAATTAATCAGATTACTAAAATAAACCTTTCAAGGTACGTAACATAAGTCAACGAAAATGCAATGTTTTAGCCTTTACTCAAAGTCTGGAATTTTCCATTTGCTCTATTTTTCAGAAATCACTCGGCGAAGAAAAAAAAACAATAGTTCTAGCAACAGTAAAGTCATTATTATTTAAATGATCAGGATTCTCGAAGACTTCCTAAAACTGATCTCCGCTTCAAAAAAAATTTTCTGCACGCAGTTTGACAAGATTAAAGGCATTAGCGATCGAAGGTTTTTTGAAGAAATTGCCAAAAAATTTAAAAAAATAACTTTTGAACGGATCATCGAAAATTATTTTAAGCTAGATTTTTTAACTTCTTGGAGCAAACTCTATTTAGGATTTTGCTAAATTTTTTTCTATTTTTTTTTAACGCTAATTCTTCCTTTTGAGACGTTTTAACCATTTCAAAACCTCAAATTTGGTTTGAACCGTCCGAGGATTTCAAACTTACTTTTCACGCCACGAAAGTCTGCAATCAGTTGGTAAAGAAACAACAATAAACTCGTCTCTCACAAAGAAAAGGTTTCGTTCTCTCCAAAGGGAATTTTTTTCGTCTCTTATGTGGAATGTTCAACACTCAAAATTGACTCGGTAAGGTTAAGTTTCGATAAATTTATACTGCTGAAAGATGCCCCATAACTTATTAAGCGGTTTTCTGAAAACAATGTCTATTAATCATAGCCTATGATTCATAGTCATTTCTACCATAGCCCGGCCGCTGGAACTATATCATTGACTGTCAGAGTTAACTCAACATTTTTAAACGCCCTTCTCACAAACAATCACACATTAAAAGTTACTCTAGGGCCTTCAAAAACAGCGTGCTCGAATTATAGAAATATAAAATTTTTCTGCGCTCCATTTCCTTGACTTTTCTCCGAATACTACAAAACAGATTTTCTGGATGAGATTTAGACTTATGAAATGCGACTATTTCAAGCTGTATAATTTCCAGCAATCTCTTCGGACCTGACCAAAGTCACGAAAGTTCGAAATTCTACTGAAATGTTTTCCTAACATACCTTATATTATCAATTTTTCTGATTTCCACAGTTATTGAATCAAAATCGATACTTTTCGTTGAAAATATGTCTCAAAATCTGTTCGTAATTTTATTCTATGTACCCCTTCAAATAATATCTTCAGTTTCTATATTTTCTCTCAATTTGCTTAGAAACACATTTTTTTTATTTCAAAAGGGATCGTCTGTTTTAAAAATGACGTCAAGTAGCTCAAAATCCCCCCTGATGGTATTTTACAAGACTCGGATTTCGGAGACCATCTGCTTCGTAGACACAGCAGGTGGCCGATTGGGACTGGTTTTGTAAAAAGGTTTGTGCTATTTCCCAAACAATAAGGTCGATTCAATTTAGCCGATTCAACAGACTTCATCGACACCATTTATTGCCCAATCATAAATTACGTGAGAAGCAGAAGAGTTGTGGTAGATAAACAAATTCGGATAAGCCCGTATATCCTATTACGAGGAAGGTAGATCAAAATTGCCTTAGCGTAAAAAACAAATACCAATTGGTTGTTCAATTCAGAATTTGATTGGCTGGTTGCCCGCTCCAACTCTCGTTTGTATTTGTTTGTTTTACCTTTGTTATTTTTTTACCTTCGTAATGGTTTGTATTTTTACTAGGCCGATTTTTGATCTAACCTTCCTCGTAATTCAGGATATACGCACAGTACTGTAAAAAAATGTTCGAAGACAAAAAGTCCAATTCCTCTGGATGGAAAAGAAATTCTCCTTCCCAATTATAGGTTTGATCCAGAGAAATTTGCCTTTGTTGTCTCGAACAAATTTTTTTACATACTTGCTAAATTAATACTGAACAACAAGCATTTTAGCTGCATTGGGAAATTTTTTCAGAGAATCATTTTATAAAACAAATTTTGAGAAAACCGTCAAGAGTCTGACTCAAGACAGTCTGATCTCTTTTTGAAGGAATTTTTCTTAATTCCCTCATACCAGACCGTCAAGGAGGTGGTCAAGGCAAATCAAAACAAAAATGATTTTGAGCTTATATTTCGGAACGTTCAACCAAAACTTGATATTTTCTTCATTTTTGATCATAAACCGGTTAATTTAAAAGTCTTAACTCCGAATAGCTAGTTCACTAACTTCTAGAGACAGTACTATTCTAAAAGAGTATTTTTTTGTCGCGGTTAAATTAAAGTGTTGAGCTTAGTTTTCAACGCTGAACATTAAAATTATGTTTTGGAAACATAGCCTACAATTCTTAGCCGGATGGCTATTTTGGCATACTTTTAAGTAAAAATTAAAATAAAAATATGTTTTCTCTGACCAAAAAATTAAAACTATCACCTGTGATTCCGACCTCGCTGGAATAAACCGGAATTTCAACAAAATTCTTTGAGCGTAGAAGCGACAGATAATTGTTGATTTTTGCGTATATTTGCAACACTAAAACAATATTTTTTGAAATTGAGCAAGGGAATAGATAGGTTTTAAAACCATGATTTCTAGCGCTAAAATATGTTTTTCTATATTTTCAAGACGTATCCCTATTATTACACTTTGCTTAGAATGCGTAGCCACTTACTCTTAACGTTGATTTTAACGTTGTGGCTACGCATTTCTAGCAAAGTGTCATAAAGATATATACATTCAATCGAACATTCTTGTTGATCCAAACAGCTCGACGCTATATCAGGTACGACAAATTTATCAAAACATAAAAAGTTGATACCGCAAAAACTCAGGGATGATATTACATTCATTTTCAAAGAGATTTTTGGAAGTCTCATTTCCATGGCAAGCGACCATAAGTGCGATCAAATTCAAAACTTAATTCGACAACCTATTGACCTCAATTATTATTCGCTGAATTGAATTATATTATTTCCCCGTATTATAGCGTGAAACAGACTTACAAAAAATACGTTTTTCGCCAATTTTGCGTTGACCAAACCCATTAACATAATTCACAAAAGGTTAGGAAGTTCAAATTCAAACAGGATAATTTCTGATAAATACGAGAAGAGGTTATACTCAAGTGAGTAAAAGTGAGACATTTGAAAATGCAAGGCTGTTAATAATTTAGCGCAGCATGCCTCTATTGCAATTTACGAACAAAATTCAGATGGTGCGGGCCTTAAATAATCGCCATACAGTATGGCTATACGTATATCCCCTATTCACACTTTTTGTAATATCCCGGCCTTGCATTAGGAAAACGTAGTGTGTTTTTAAGTGTGGGCCGGATATTAACAAATGTGTGAAAAAAAAAAAACATACTAGGGATATATCATAATATTAAAAGACAGAACATAACTGAATCCCCTCGTTGTTGCAATTTTTCGTTCAATCAGTTTAGCCGATATTAAGAGTTTCCGATACCACTACGATAAATAGTTAGATTATCGTGATTAGAGCAAAGTGCTTTGCGTTCGATACAAATTGAGTGGTCAAAATCAACGTTTCTAATTTGTTAAATTTACTTGTTGAGCGCAAAATTATTTTCTGGTCCATAAACCTTTATTAACACTTGTTAAAATATAATGAAGCACTTTATGACGCACTTAAAGACCTCAACGCCGGACGCAATGAGACGAATTGGCCATTTGAGGCGAGATTGGACTCGAATTATCGGCCTCTCTCTGTTATTTCAATCAAAAAACTTACAAGGTGTAAAATATTTGACAAAGTTGACATCCATTGAATGCGTAACTAAGACTAACCATAATTTTATTTTTTCTCACCATTCATGATTTGTAAATAGATTTGTTGTTTATAAGTAAGATGTCAGTTGACAATTAAAACGACCCTGAAAGTGCTTTATCGGGTAGATAATCCAAAACATTTATCAACGTTGTTGTAATTTCGAAAACTAAAACGAAAGGGGGAGCGTATAAAACTTGTCTTTTTAAAGTTACCCCAAAGTTTGGCCCTTTTTCGAGCTGAAATGCGATTAGAGCCCGCACGCGTTTAAAGCGATTACTGTGAGTGTTCTCCGCCAAAAAGTTGGAAAGGCAAAAACACGTCGCCTCAGCACATTACAGAAGCAGGACCACGAAAAAAAACGTTTTGTCCGCATCTTTTTGTAATTCTGATGAAAAGAACAATAGAGAATTTTCAGGCCAAATCAACTCCCCATCTTGGTTTTGAATCAAACCCTAACAACCCTCTATTTGAAAACTGAAAAGCCCAAATATCCGACATAAACACATATTTTAAAACTAAAAAAACGACTTCGAGAGTGATTTATTTATAGCAGGTAGCCAATTTGAGAGAACAAAATGGCACAAACTGAAGACTCGCATGAACATTTTGACGCCCGTACATTGCCTACCGCATGAGGTCATTAAACCACGCCAACATGGTGGAGGAGCGGGCGCATCTTAGCAGGAAATAAAACTTGTTCCTTAAAGTCCCTTAGCTCAAATCAATCACGTTATACACATTTACATAAATTTACTTTAAGTTCGCCTTCTAAACCTAGAAATTACAAATTTCCAGGCAGAAACTTGTCTGCTGCGCTCCAATAAAAATTGTTTTTTTGTCATCATTTCTTAACCTTCCTTCCAAAAAAAAGATATTATAAGAAATAGATCTTAAAAAAACATAAAAAAAAGAAAGAAAATAATATATAGAAAAAAAGGATTCTGTAAAAGAAAAACCAAAACTGTATAATGAAAAAAAAAAAAAAAAAACTTCCTGCTTTGCCCCTCTTGTGTCTGAGATCGTAGTATTAATACAAGAAAACCTACTAGACAGGTTCGGGCACTTCATAATAATTGAGGCAGACCAACACCTCAGATCAAAATATCAGAATAGCTGAGTTCTGCGCCAATTAAATATTGGTTCGCGACCATGACCACATCACTGTGGTGGACATTTCGAGCATCCGAGAATGCTCACGCAGCAGAGCAGGGAAAGGAGAGTTAATACGGAGACACGAGCACTCAACATGCACGAGGAGAATAATCCACTATACATAAGCAAGAGGCTCATGCTTCCTAAAAATTTGTGGATGAAAACCATCCAATCCGTGGACGCTCGTCCATGTAAGGCGAAGGCAGCAAGGGAAAAGAATAAAAAATGGTGATAATTTCACATCCATCAACCATTACACGAAAGTGTCTAAGAAAAACATATGCCAGTACACCTGTCATCTGTACCGAAAAAATATTGAGATAAGCAACTTTTCATCCCACTAGCAGAAAGAAATTACACTATACTCGAGGTGATCTCGCTTTTTCGTACTAAAATCAATTCCGGAATAGGCTTGATAAAAATAGAACAAAAATACGAACAATTCAGTATCACCGCGAGATATTGAATGATTGTTGCCTGCACTATATCAAACTAGTTCATTTATCTTATCCACTAACTCAGGTGATCTTGTTACTGTACTACAAATCAATCCTAAAGAGGATTTATTAATTTTCTTTGAAAAAAAGCTACAAACAACAATCAGACACCACGTATATAACCCCTCTCGACAAAACCTGTGAAAGTTTTATTGTTTTTTCCTTTTTTTTAGGTAGAAGGGATGTTGATTCAAACTAAAAACGAGAGGGGGATACCGGTAAAGAAATACGTGTATAGAAAGGATCCGTATTAAAAAATACCTTAAAAGTTGTCTTTTTAAAAGAGTCTAGCCTAAAGGTTTGCCCTTTTTCGGAACTGAAATGCGATTAGAGCCCGCACCGGTTTAGAAGCCGTACTGGTGGTGTGTCTCGCCAAAAATTTGAACGCAAAAACAGTCGCCTCAGCACATAACAGAAGCAGACCAACGAAAAAAACGGTTCGTTTCCGCATTTTTAATACTGATGAAAAATGAACAAAATAGAGATTTTCAGGCCAAAATCACTCCCATCTGCGATTTTTGATCCAAACCCTAACAAACCCTCTTTTTAAATCTGAAAAGCCCAAATAATCGGACAATATACCACATTATTTTTAAAATAGAAGAGTTCGAGTTTAGTGATTTATTTTAGCAGGCAGCAATTTGAGAGGACAAAAATGGCACAACTGAAGACTCGCATAACTTTGAGCCCGTACATTGCTTACGATGGGGTCACTAAACCACCCTAAACAGTTGTATGTAGTAGATTATGGAAATCGGGCATGTCTGTATCCGACTTTTCTAATTCAAACGACTGATGCATGCACCATGCCTGCTCATGCAAGTTAACCAGAAGACTTAAAGATTTTGACTTTAATTAACATCTCTAATATTCTTAAATCCAGAAATGGGGCCTTTTTAGTAAAAATCAAGCCGGAAAATTTTAGCATGATTTACTTAAAAAGGATTCCCTTTTCCCTGTCTAAGAAGAGGCATTGAAAATTCTCCAGATGGATTAAGGGTTTATAACAAAAGTGAAACTACCAACTAAATCATCAAAACATTGTTTACCGAAATTTTCGCATTTTTTCTTGGAAAAAAAATAATGTTTCCTTGAATTTGAGCCGTTAAAAACCTCAAAATATTTTTCTTGACGTAGCCAACTTTCTGATCCGTGTTTGCCGTGGCTTCTTTTTTAAGTCTACTTTTACTTAGTTACCTAGCCATTTTTCAGCTTACTACCCTTACTTAGCATACATTCAGATAAATGGAGCTTGCTGCCATAGTATGCCAGCTCTGGATTCGAAATATATCCTTTTTTTTTGAAACTATATAAATAATGTACGGTGAAGTAAAAATTACGTTAATTTATCAACCATAGTGCTGATTGCAATTTGCCTATAAATCGTATAACATCAAGCGCACATTTGGGAATACAATGATTTCTATACAATTAAATTCCATGGTCAATTTTAAACTGATATTTAGCTAGTAACTTAACTTTGTTCATTTTGTCGATAGAGAAAATGTCTTAAATACATAAAGGAAAAGCATGCAGTCATTAAAAACCCAATGTTGATCTAACAGATTTCAGGAGAAACCAATGTAGAAGTACTGGTACATTTATAGAACTCATACATAAAATATTCCAGATTATTTCTAAAAGTTTTTTCTGAAAATACAGCCTGAGTTTTCTCGTTTACTCGTTTTTTTAATACAGCAAAAATGAACATTCACATACAGGTTATTTCGATATTGACCAACTCCCATCGCAGGTTATAAAAAAACGCAGTAACGAGAAAACTTCAGGCTGTATGAACAAAAAAAAATAATCAGCAGGTATTTTTACTCTCATGTCAAACAAAAAATGAGCTTTAATCGCGATTTATCAAAATAGAAAAATAAAAATAGTGGACCTTGGGCTTTGCGCGTAGATTTACGGTTAAAATTTCTACCAAGCAAATTCAGGAGAAGTCGCTTTATTTTCTAATACCATTCAACTGAGGCCGAAAAAAATATTTTATGCCCATCGTCCGCTGGATTAATTTGTATTATCTATCTGCAAAACTCAGGAGGATAGGCCTTTTTGAAATGAAATCAACACTTTTTGAAAGTTTTTTCTGATTGGTCGAGCCAATCAAAAGCTACGATAATTTCTCAGATAAGTTCTTTAAAAAACTTTAAATTCATATTTTGAACGCCGCGAAAACAAGCATTTTTCATAAATCTCGAGTCCGGATTTTAACCAATTAATCACCGCGTTAATAAACATGGTGAATTCAGGATATCGTAATAGACGTGTTTATTACATTGAACATAGATGTTATACAGCTTACAGACAGAATAAGATCGAGACGGATGCAGAATCAACCAACCAGATTCCTCTGCACATAGCGATCATCATACTATACTTGTTGCTTATACATCATGTCACATTTTTTCTTGCTATTCTTAGTATTTATTGCTTTAGCTCACCTCATGCCAATCCAAACGTTTGCGTTCACAATCACGTAGGTTTTTAACAAATTTGAATTCTTCATTGAACCATAGACGGGTCAATCAGTTTCGAGCAAATAAACCAACTTGTGAACCCAAGACGGCAAGCAAAAATGTGACACTGCAGCAAGTCACATGCTGTATAGAAACATGCCCACATCAAAGAATATTATGAACATCTTTATGAATTGGTTAGTGAGTCACTAGTATGACATGTCACTCAGAGTTGGCTTATAAATAACCGCTGGTGCATAACGGTTGGGCGATCCGTTAGAAACAGTTCGTCTTTTTAAATATGCACCCAGGATAAGAAGACTCTTTGTATCTTCTAAAACTCTGTGAAGCATGTACATTGTACCAGCTGTTTGGCGCGTTCCAAATTTTTTACAACGTGTCCTTACCCGTTGATTTCGGCAATGAACACAATTATCATCTCACATCATTCATTAAATAATTAAAAATTTTAATTGGAATTATTATTTCGGTAATTTATTTTGAAGGAAATAATAAATTGTGAAGTTGTTTTATGGAGAACCGAATGAAGAGTAAACTTATTTACTGTCGATTGGGTTTTTTCTTTAATTATTAAAATCAAGCTCAGGCGCGAGGCAACGTTCGTCGCAAAATATAAGTTCATCCTAAAAATCCAAATTTCTTCACGTAATTAAAATTGTAAACTCTAGAGATATTTATATTTACGGTCCGGTGGCATTTGACAGACTTGTGCACTTCACTTTGCAATTTTTGCCTCCGTTGTATTGGAATCACTTTTTGCAACTTCAAATTTCGGTATAAACATTTTTTTTTCGGAACGAAAGTTGCCACTTTTTCACTTCTATATAATCTGAATTTTTCAGACTCGTTATTTTACTTTATAAATCGTCTTTAAAAACACTCAAAAGAACGCGCGTTTCGCGAAGCGTGTCTAAATTGAAGGTTAAATTTATTTTTTTAATTGGGAACCGTTAAAACGATCCATCAACCGTTTGAAAAACTCTATTTAATTTCTTTATATAAAAAAGAAAACTACGTCAAGAATCGAAAATTAAAAAAAAAAAAAAAAACAAAAAAAAAAAAAAAAAAAAAAAAAAAAAAAAAAAAAAAAAAATAAAAAAACAAAAAAAAAAAAAAAAAAAAAAAAAATAACAAAAAAAAAAAACAAAAAAAAAAAAAAAACAAAAAAAAAAAAAAAAAAAAAAAAAAATAAAAAAAAAAAAAAAAAAAAAAAAAGAAAAAAAAAAAAAAAAAAAAATTATTGACAAAAAGAACCAAAAACCGAAATTGGACACATCAAAAAATTTCATGGTTGAATTAATCAAATGTTTTGAACGTGGATGGGTCGGCTTACCATTTGGCAAGTGTTTAGTGTGATAAAATTTTTTTAATTCTGAATAACAAGAGTGGCTTCGGATGATCATTTCTGCCAAGCCGTAGTTTCGTTCAAAAAATTATCCTGATTTCAGAGTATAAAACAAGCGCAAAAAGACAAAACGAGGACATCATTTGAATAAAAGTAAAAGGGGAATTCTCCATATTTTCAGCTGGTGATTCCAGAAAAATAAGTTTGAAATATTTTGAACAAGAAATGAGGAAAAAATTTTTCGGAAATATTTTCTGACCAAAAATCAACCAAAACCATGTCATATGATTTTTCAAATAGCGCATCTTAAAAATATGTTGTCACCTACGCAAAAGTTAAAAGTGGCCATTTTGTAAATGTTTAGTTGATTTGAACAAATATTGAAAAAATTAAATTGAACAAAAAAAATAAAAGCGATTTTTTCGATAATTGTTCGGACCTTTGTCAAAATTCTCATAATTTGTCGAATTCGAAAGTGTCTGTAATTCAGAAACTTCCAAAATTTTCAAAAAAGCAATAATCGAAAATCCCCTGTAGTTACAAAAGTTGCCTTGATTATGAAAAATTACTATCATAGGTTGCTATATTAGAAAAATGTATAACCCAGTAAAACCCTGTCAAAATGCAACGACCTCTTAAATTAACGGGATTACCATAAGGGGAGTACCCCTCGGGGAAATGCCGTTTTCATGGTTTTAGGGCAATATCAGGGAAATATACATTGTGTTACCTAATTGTTTAGCCTGGTAGATTAATTGAACCTAAAATCTAACATCCTCAAATCATAATCAGGAGTCATGATTGCTCGACCAATAAGGAAACGAGCGTCAAAGTAGAGTCATCATTTTGTTAGTCAAAAGCCTATTTTTCGCGATTTCGGGGGTATAAATTATTTTTCAATTTTATGACCACAAAAAGCACGCAGGTCGTGTACTATTGTTCTTGAAAAATTCAAATAAATTCGCTCTAGAAAACGCAAAAAACGATTTTTTCGAGCCTGATTCAGGAGGCTCGCGGAAAAAGCCTATTTTTTTCTGATGTCTTAGTCACAAAAAATTGGAACATATTGAATGAACAGCTGATGACCCCGTGGAGGGCGCTGTACTATCGGCAACTTAATTTGTATTTTTTTCTCTTCGAAAGCTGTCCCTTAACAGTTTTCAAAATCAAGAAAATTTTGGTGGAAAAATACAATGAATAAAAAAATAAAATAACATAAATAATGCATGAAAAAAGTAGGATTCCTGGCTAAGTATGAGTAAAATTACTACCAGTCTCTTCATAATTGTCCATATTTCAGAAAAAATAGTCAATTAAATCTGGAAAAATTTGTTGGTTCAGCCCATTCTAAAGCCTGAAGATGCGAAGCATACGTTAGCATAAAATACATAAACCTAAAGGTAAATACGTAAATAATAAGGGTACTGAATTCGGTTTCACAGAATTTTTTAAAATTTGAACAGACTAAATAAGGCAAAAAAAGATGACCATGGAAATATATTTTTGATTTCTGATCACAAGTTTCGCCAGGCGGCGAGTTCAAACAGTCGGCGAAGGCCAATCACTTTTTTGCTCATTAAGTACACATCGGAGGCGACAAAATTGACAGACCAAGTTGATTCGTACTATCCAGGATTACAGCTGTCAGTTTTAGAATTTTAAATTTACTTTATGTTTGGAAGATAAGAAATTATCTCTGCGAACTGAAAGAAAAATTGAAAAAATTTTCATCGCCGGATTTATTGCATGAAACATGGCCATTTTTTCACCAATAGTTGAAGTGAAAAGCTGTTAAAATAAATGATCGCATTTTAAAAGAATAATAGATCATTTCCGTGGGGTTACTGAGAAACATTGCCATTTAGCTTTAGTCAAAATCTGAATAATAAATTAATGCTAAACTGATATTATTTCAAGTCTTTATACATTGTTCTTATTTTCAAATAAAATCTGAGCAGGCTTTTACAAATTAATCAGACCTGCTGAGATTAGTGTGATCTCACAAGCTGCTCAGATTTATTCGAAAATAAGAAAATCATCTTTCGGCGGAAAATGTACTCGAAATCACCAAAAATGTGGCTTTTTCGCGATAGTAATCAGTCATATCAGTCAGGTTAGTAATTAATTATATTCAGATTTGGCTTTCAATTTAATTAGAAAAAATAAAATTTGAAAATATAAACGCGGAGTTTACTTACATGTATAAAGACTCGAAATAATATCATTTTAGCACTCATTTTTTATTATTCAAGATTTTACCAAAGCAAATGCCAATGTTTCTCATAACCACACGGATGATCTTTATTTTTTATGAGTAGAAAAAATGGCCAAATTCTTAAAAGTCTTGCTACAGTCTCCTAAGCTGGATAAGTACGAATCACTGTTCCGGCTCTTTCAATTTTGTGCTCGTATCGTGTACTTAAATAGGGAAAAGTCTGATTTTGCCTTTCCCGAACTTTTGACTCGCCGCCCTGGCCCCGAACTTGTGATCGCAAAAATAAAAATATAATAATATTTCCATGTCATTTTTTTGCCTTATTGTAGTCTGTATGAAATCTTTCTTAAAAATCTTGAACATTCAAAGTACCCTTTTAAGGGTTCTGTAGGCTGGGAAAGCTTTTCTAAGGCCTCCATAACGTCATTTATTCCTTTATAAAAATCTTATTAAAAATTCTTAGGAATAGTAGTTCGTAATCTCTGGAACCCAAAATTCACTTCTGACCTTTTTCATTAGCATTGTTCGACCATCCGGTAAATTGAGCGGTTCTACACCGCTGCGTCAGCAAATGTTTTTTTGAAATCCTATTCGTTTTAGCCTCAATTCAAAACAACGTAATTTTCGGAATGTAACAAGCTCAGGGTGATGAGCAAATGTTGGTATCACTTTTTGTCGAATTTGGCTGTAAATCGACAAAAAAGTACCGAAATCGAAAATTCTTCTTGAATATGAAAGTGAGAATTAGAAAGTTTAACTCACCAAACGATTCCCTTGGGGTACCGTTTGCTCGGAAACGATATTAGCAACTATGGTCTGAATTCTGAACAGAAAACGGATTGCATGAAAGATCAAAAAATAATTTTGATGAAAAGTTTAATTTTTTTCTAAATCCGCTGCTGTTCAAAACGCAGACCATATTGCTAATTATTCGTTTTCCAAGCAAACCGTACCCAAGAAATCTTTTGGTCATTTAAATGTCATTAATTCTCACTTTCATATCAAAATTTTCTCATTCCCGCACTTTGAACATAAAGTTATAGCCTTCGAAAAAGTCTTTCCAGCCTTACAAGACCCCCTTTAAGGGACGTGGCACGAACTCGGCAGACTGGAGTCAATTTAACTTACGAAATTAATTAGTTGGCTTACTTTTTTCTGCTTAATATCTTAGCTGAACCAGAATAAAGTGCATCACTTATAAAAATAATTTTTGCCTATTTTAGGAAGATTTGAAGTCCGAAACTTTAGTTTTGAATTCATTAAATTTAAAAAAAAAATCAAGCATTATGAGAAATTCTCCGCATTTTGTCCAAAATTTTTTCTGATCTTTTTTTTTTTTTGAAATCTATCAATAAAAAGCTAAAAAACTAGGCCACTTTAACTTTTTCATGCATGTCTACATATTTTCTGACTGCTGTTTTGAAAAAACATAAATATGGTTATTTCTCATTTTGGACGACTTTTATAAAAATTTATGAAAATTTTCCGCAAATCAAGTCCAAATTTTTATTAATGTTTTTTGAAACTCTTCCCATAAAAATCATGCAGAATCACATATTAAATGTTTTGGTATCTATTAAATATTCCGGTATGTCAAACTAATGAGTGGTCGCGCGATTTTTCCATTTCTAAACTATCGATGAAATTTTTACATTCGGGTGGTACACTCGATAAGTCCATTTGGCACTAAATATTTAAAATTTTATGGCTGGTCAAAAAATTCCAAATAAAATTGTTGGGTTATAGGCGCCATTTCTTTAGATAGTAAGAACATTTTTTAATATCAAAACGCAACTTGAAGGTCAATTTGTATATAAATTAAGAGTTTTTTTCTCTATCTTTTTGCCATTTTTAACCATTTTTAATGGGAAAAAGAAACTTTAATATCAAGGAAATTTTTAAGAAGCAACTAAAAAAACAAGACTTTTTTTTAGCGCATAAAACCCGACAATGTCTGAAGTTATTTTAATATCGTCTTAAAAACAAATCTGTAGTTCGGAGTTGTAGTTGGAAATGGATGTACCCGTTGAAAAGTGGTGTTTTATATTTTTCTCAAGATAATTAGTTTATGTAAGAAATTAAAAATATAAACGTTTGCCAAGAATGGACACTTTTAGTTGAAGATAAAAAATAAAAAAATAAATTTCTCACAGTTTTTCTTTCATTTATCGCTTTCTGAAAAAATGTACCAATCTGCCTGGATCGATACCACCCCCTTAAGGGGCTCGGTGCATTTGAAAAGATTGCACTTTTTCAATTTTTTTTTCTTGTGATAGGAACTTTTTCCACTTCTAAATTTTCGAATAAAAACTTTTTCGAAAACAGTTGCACTTCTTTCAGCTACTGTGTATAGTCTGAATTTTCTTCAGATTGATCATTCTTTACCTTATAAATCGTGTCTTTTGAAAAACCACCTAAAACAAAACGCGCGTTTTCTCCAGGGTTTTCTAAAATAACAGTAAAACTTATTTATTTTTTATTTGTCACTCTAGAACCCTAAAATACGCTTTCGACCACCGACTCGGATTTTATTAAATTTTATTTCAATACGATTTCTACGTCAAAAGTCGAAAATTTAAATTTGTGAAAAAAAGACGGAAAAAACCGAAATTTACCACATCAAAAAGAAATATTTTTCTGCATGAGTTAATAATAAATTGAAAACGGTGGATGGCGTCGCTTATCAATTTGGCAAGTTTGAGTGATGATAAAATTTTTTAGTTCGGATAATGAGGGCCTTTGGAGTATTTTTCTCAAGATCGTATTTTCGTTTTAAAAAGTATGATTCAGAGTATTAACAAGAGCGATAAGAACAAAACGAAGACCTATTTAAAATATATTTGAAGTAGCCGATTCCCAATATTTTCAGCTTAGATCATTAAAAATTAGTTTGAAAATTTTGAACAAGAAATGGGGAAAAATTTTCAAATTCCAAATACAAATATTGTAGTTTTCGACCAAAATCCCCATAAAAAATGTCAATATGATTTTTCAAATAGCATATAAAAGATATGTGGTCACCTACGCGAAAAGTTAAAGTGGTCCATTTTGAATAAAAATTTTTGTTGATTTAAAAAAGAATACTGTAAAAAAAATTTGAAGAAAAAATAAGCCATTTTTTCATAATGTTTCGAAGTGTTTTCAGAATTTCAATCATAATTTGTTCGAATTCGAAAATTTCAATTCAACCTCAAAAATTTTCTTAAAACAGCGAGGAATTCGAAAATTGTAGTTACAAAAGTTGCCTGGAGTATGAAACATTACTTTGGTGGTATTATGGAGAAGATTTATATAAACCCAGTGAAAAGTTTTTCATCAAGAGCCCACTATCCTATCTGTCAAAATCACCGACCCCGCTTTAAGCTGAGATGCGAAGCATACGTAGCATAAAATACATAAATTAAAAATTTACTTTCATTTATTAAAAGTCATTCATATGAATGATTCGTGACATCAGAAAAGTTCTGAAAATGCATTTCTAGTCACAAATAGAATCGATTTAAGATATCTCTTTCACAATTGAAATAACAAAGTCCAAAACTTTGTTAAACCATGTTTAAACCAGGTTCTAATTGGAATCCCGAAAATATTATAATTGAAAAAATTCAATTATTCTGAAAAGTCTGCAAAACACGTGTTTCTCTTTCTAGATGTCGACAGTCGAATGGCACCTAATTAATAAATAGGCATGGGAGCCATTTTTATTGCATTAAACGAGCGTTTGCCGCACTACTATATTGCGAGAATAATAGCTATCCTCGTCTAGGTTAGTGCACATTCTAAAATTGCGATATTTTTCCATAAATGACAAAAACCTCCCCGCCTTGAAAAATAACGTCTCACATTTTTGCCTAGACCTATAAACAGCCACAGGGTTGATATTATAGCGAAAAAGCTGGTAAAATCAAGATGAACCAAACTTTGACACCCAGATTTTCTATTAACACCTGCTATTCGAAGCCATAAAAATTTCTAACATTATTCATACACCTTTAAGCCCAAAATAGAACTATGGGAAACTGCGACCTGTATCTAATCATTTCCAGTGGAATGTGCATACAATATTACATGAGCCAAAGTAAGCGCGTCTTAAAGTTCAGAGCTGTGAACACCAGCAAAAGTGCTCCGAAAACTTCCAATTTATGGCCATTATCATTGGCTTAAAAGTATAAGCAAAATTTAACATTTTTAAAAAGCCAAAGAAAGTGCAAATTTAACCGAATAAACAACTTTGAAGATGAGAAGAAAAACTTCATTGACAAAACGATCAAGTCAAAATGAACTTTTATCATTCGTCATTTCAGAGTAATCAGAAAAAACTTATCGGTCCAAAAAACATCGAATGGACGCAGAGTGCGTTTTTCATACGATATGCGAATACCTAATTTACAACAAACAAGAAAGAACTAACGATCTTCAACCTTCTTTGAAATTGGCATGTCTGTATTTTAGCTTTATGTACACCCGCAGATTTATTCGCGACATCGCGCACAGATTGCGTGGCGGAGCCCCTATCTCACAATGGGCAAGTCGAGCCCCATTGGCTGAAATTGTTCCCCCATGGCTGGGGTTAGCATTCTTTTGATAGTATGCCTTCTCTATAAAATTAAAATAAAACTTCTCTAGAAAATCTGTTCAAAATTTTTTTTGAACTTCTGCGCTAAATTTTCTTTATTTAAAAAGTTTGATAATGATAATTAAATCGAAACGGTTAAACAAAAGTATATCTTTTTTAATTTAATAATAATTGGAAGTTTACTTCCCCTAGTTTTTGGGTATTCAATCAGGCTTCGTACTACATTTATTTCACTCGTAATGTTCTTTATAAATCATAGACTATGACTAGAACCCCCACCTTCAGAATTGCCTGATTCTATCAAGGGGCTCTTCTTGGGTCAACTACTGTTATTGACTTAAGTTTAGGAAGTCTACCGAAGAACGCGAATAAAAGGGTTAAAAGTAAGCCTTTGTAGGCTGTCAACGGACTGATAGATCGTCAAATTTTTGATTCAAAAAATATAGAAACTTATCAAAATTTATAATTATAAACTGTATAGAAATCTTTTGCGGCTTGCCGTAATTAGATCAAAATAAAATGTCCAAATTTTTGAAGACAATTGTCAGATTTAAATAACCTTTTTTAAAAATGACTTTTTTATGTATAGACCCTAATCNAAAATCATTTGTTTAATTTGTTTACCACAGTAGTCGCCGCTGTGCGAAAAGGCGCTTTCAAAAAGTCAATTCGCCGCGCCGTAGTGCTAAATGTCTCGGTCTAGTAAAAAGGCCCATGCAAATGGGTTGACCCCCTTTTTTTTAACTCCCCCCACCAGATATCAGTAGAAGACCATACCAGATATCAGCAAACGGTTTTCTGCTATAGCATATCGTTTTTTTTTGGTCAACTGGTTCACCGGTAAATTACGTTCTAAACCGGAAGTTCATAGGTTCGAATCTCAGTCAGCTCATTTTTTTTTTTTTATTTCAATCAAAATGTATGTATCCTTTCCGTTGATAGGTGGTAATTGATTAACTTAAACGTGCAAAAAACAAAATTTTAAATTAATTTATTTATGGAAAATTTTTTTTCGAATATTCACCTCAGAAAAACCGGTGATTTCAAAGGTCGATTACCGGTCAACCGGTTGAAGGAGAGAAAAACAAAAAGTTTTGGTCGCCACAAATTTACTTGGCTACACATAGCAGAAAACCGTTTGTTGCTATCTGGTACGGTCTTCGAGAAAAATGACTGAGTAGGAGTTAAAAAAACATCTAGCTCGATTTTGATTGATTTCATACCAAATCATTGATTTTTGATAAAATCTATAAAAGAATTGAAATAAATTAATTTACTAAAGTAAATTTGTGAACTACACTAGACCAGGTTTTGTGTCTTGAGAGTATGCTGGTAGTGTAAAAAATCTTGGCGTGGGTTAAGTATAATCTCTTCAGACGCAAGTCGCGTCTCGTTTTCATACAATTCACCGCTGAAAAGTGTATTGCCTCAAATTGAAAAGTTTATTTTTAATTTACGTAATTTTGAAATTCAATCATTTTTCCTAACTTTGAAGAAAGCTGACAGAATTTAAATTTTTAACTTTTATACGGAGTACTTATGCTTGTCAAGTTTTGTATGACGAAACTTTTCTGCAAGTTCCAGAAGACCTGGATGAATGGATTCCAAAATTGAGATTAAGACGGAGTTTATCTGACGAAGTTACCAAATTAAAGCCTTTTAGGGAATTGATTCACACGGAAACCATCGAAGAATCATTTAATATCGTGAATCAAAAAATTCAGGAACAGCTTGAAGAAACCATAAAGCTTATTGAAGGTAAGTTACATAAACAGTATCTACTACAGCTCTAGCTGAACACATATTTTTAGTTCTGGATCCCCCCATCATATCCGGAGAAGTCATAAAATGTGATAATAGATTGTCTGCCCTGATTATCAGTCTGTTATACTTATTCTACTGAAAATAAATTTTTTCAAACAATCTAAACATAAATTATCTGTTAGATTGAATAATTTTTTTCAAAAACTTACAATAAAATTTCTTATAATTGCAAAGTTTTTGAAGAAAAAATTGACCCATTCGGACGATTTTTCTCTTAATAGTTTTGGTCATTTTGAGCTTTCTAAGAACTCAATCGGATGAGTCATTTCCAAAAGCTATAAGGAAACAGCTCATTTGTAGGGTCAAATTGAGAGTTTAAGAGTCACTGATTAGATGTCGTAACTGGCGAAAAGATTGCTCACATGAAGGAACCAGTCTTAATGATAATTTCAGCATTTATTGTAATCGGATAAAATCCAACGCTCACACAGGAACCTTGAATAAGCCTTCACGAAAAACACTAAAAAGGTATCTTCTCCTAGAGTTTTCATCAATTTCTTTTTATGCTAGGCTCCAGAGAACCAGTACAAGCAATCTATCCCGTTCCTGAAAATTTTGTTTTTGGACAATTTTTCTTTCGTTTAATTTTCGATAAAAATTTTCTTTTGTTTTTTAGAGATTTTTTTCACAAGCAAAAGTTTGGAAAACGGGATGGATTGTTTGTACTGCTTCTTTGGAGCCTGACATGAAAATTCTAGTTGGAGATAGCTATTGAGTGTTGTTTCAGGTGGTTTATTGAAGGGACCTGTGTGGGCGTAGGTTGGATTGTATCGGATTACGACTAGTGCTAAATTGACTTTGAAGACTTATTTGTCAAGTTGAGCAAGTTTGTGCAGTACCACGCTATCCAGATTAGGTAGAAAGCGCGTGGAAAAACTTCAAAAACAGCCTAATCAGCGACACCCTTAACCAGTACTTACCGGTCAAAATTCAACGTAATCGTGTTTCCCCAAAACTACCACCAAACAAATCCTTAAAGTCAACTTTCAAATGAAGATATAAGCAACCATGTGTTACTTATGAACATAAAGGTCGAATATTTAACCTGCCTCAGTGTTATATCGAATCTAATGCTCTTTTATGAGTTAACCCCTTGGCGCACGCACCTTTGTCCAGAACTCCATTGTAAATTCAACTTACATCGTATTTGTCTAATTTTTAACGCACGATATAAGGTCGAAACTTGGTTTTAAGATCGACCCTTTAAGGGGGTGGTCGTCGCATTTTACGGGTTTTTAATAGCCAATTGTCGCAAAAGTACAAATCGTCGGACCAACTTTTACGTCTCTTTGATATATTTAAACAAAAATCTTGCATCCNGGATGCAAGATTTTTGTTTAAATATATCAAAGAAAGGTAAAAGTTGGTCCAACGATTTGTACTTGTGCGACAATTGGCTATCGAAAACCCCTTAAAATGCGACGACCACCCCCTTAAGGTTGAAAGCTGTGAATTTGGCGAAGTTTGAAATAAAATATCTGATAGGTTTTCGCCCAAAAAACGCAAAGACACTACAGTGAAGTCCGTTTATCAGGACGCGTCCTATCAATATTAAAAGTTCTGTCCATGGGAAAGTACTTTATTTTAGCATAAAAAGACGCCATAGTACAATACGTATGTAGCATATCAAGGCATATTTTTTTGGTACAGTCTAGTACTTTTCGCTGGACAGTACTTTTAATATTGATAGGACGCGTCCTGATAATCGTACTTCACTGACGTCGTTTTTTTTTAGTAATACATAATTGTGGCATTGAATAGATTTTTTATACANGGATTTTGACAAGTTCAGGGCTTCTTTGTTGCGTGTGAGTTAATTCAATTACAATTTCATATTAATCATAAGAATGAGTATTGGTTACTCTTCACTAATTACATTACTTCAATGTAAATTCAACGAAGGAGCCCGCTTCCTAGTGTAACAAAAAGTCATCAATAAATGCAAACTAATCTTAAAAAAAAGATTGAAAATGACATAGGATAAAGTTGTATGATAGCTCATTCGAAAGCTAGTGTCAAACTAACTAATGTCCTAAAGTCTGTACCATTAACCGGTACATCGGTAACCGGAGATCTATTATATAAGCATTTTCAGTATAACATTTGAGAAAAATATAGAGACTTGTTTTTTTCTTCCAGGAATTCATCAAAAAATATAGTTCAAGCAGTAAATGTGTAGACAGTCATGATATAACAATGAAAAAACATAAAAAATTAACTTTCCGGCTAATTTCAAGAAAAATTTTTTGGGCTCATCGATTCGAACCTACCAAAAAATCGGTTCACCGGTTTATATCCGGTGAACCGATTAATGGTACTGGTCCAGACTTTAGCGCATTAGTTAGTTTGAAACACTAGCTTTCGAATGAGCTATCATACAACTTCATTCTATATCTAGGTTTTCAATCTATTCAATGCAACAATTATGCATTACTAAAAAAAACGACGTCACTGTAAAACGTCCGCTTAGGTAACTTTTTTTTTAGAACACCCAATGCAGTTTTGTTCGGCGAATCATTTGAGAACGGAACAAGATATTCGCATAACGGATTTTTGCATCAACAGACATTAAAAACCCAAGACAAAATTTTTTGAGTTACGGATTGTCGGTTTTACCGGTAATGTGACACGGTAAAAGGTCTAAAGACATTCTGAAGAATGCTAGCACAGATCATGTCGAAGCTACCTGTTAGAGCTTTGTGATAGGTATTAGCCTATAGTTTGTACAACTCTTTTGTCGGAATTTTTTTTGAAAATTTCATTTTGTCATGTGACAAAACGCGCTAAAAGGGCATAATTAAAGTTTTCTTGGTATCTTTACATAAGGGACCATGCGAAGTGGAAATATAACTCATGGGTAGTTTATATTGAGAAAAATATGGGTTAGCAAATTTTTTTTGTCATATGACTCCTTTGAGAGGGTCAATATTACAGTTTTAAAGCATCTTTTAAACTAGAATCATATGGACTTGAAAATTACTTATGGGTAAGTTTTCAAGGAGAAAAGTTTAAAAAACTCTTTTGTCAATAACCGTCCCAAGGGGTCATAATTACAGTTTTTATGCATCTTCAAGTTATATACAAATGTGGACGCTGAATCTATAATATCATGGGTTAGTTGTTCCAGATGAAAATGTTTCGGGTAATTAACGTTTTTGTCATTATGACACTTCCGAGGGGTCAAATTACAGTTTTAGGCATCTTTAAACGCAGAGGAACAAGTTTGATACTGGAAATATCCTTTTTGGGTAGTTTTTCATGAGAAAATGTTTTGCCAATAATACAATTTACGACTTATCACACTCTTCAGTGGTCCATGAAAGACAAATCCACTTATTTTAACATAATCGGACCCAATATGCGCCACGGAGTTAAAACTTTTGTGAGTAACTTTATTTTTTTATTTATGGATCTATCAGTAAATCATTCAGTTAGCATTCACACAAATATATGTCTATCTTTATGCATTCATCATTTCTTCCATTATTCTCGCTGGGGGTTCGGCCATTTCAACATCTCTAGGGTCCGTTCTCGAAATCTGTTTCCTTATTTCTGGTGTGATCGTTTTATGATTTTGATATTTTGTTATTTCTAATAAAGCTTCTTTTTGCTCTTCTGAAATATCAGCCGCATAAATTTCGACGAAAGCCAAGAAACATTGATGCCATAAAACTGGCAAAATTCGCTTTTCACGTCGGAATTTCAAAAAGTGGAAAACCAAGGCGTCTAGGACACGGAATGGCTAAAAGTTTACGTTAAAAATTTATAAAATTCGATGGAATATTTTATGGCAAAAATTAAAAATTTATAAATGAATGCGATTTTCAGCTCTCTAGACTCCAGAGCTATTTTTAGGAAATCTTGAATTTTGGTAAAAATATATTATTGGAAAATAGTAAAATCACCCCAGCATTGCAAGCATTTTAAGGTTTTTTTTAGAAAAAATTAAATCAATTTAACGATGGGGTAAAAGAGCTAAAAATCCTCTACGACCAGATTTCGAAAGTGCGTCCATATAGGGTGACCGGCAAACTTTCAGGAAAATGTCCGCCCTAAAAAAAAATCGAACGCCGTGTACAACGTATTTAATAGATTTTCTTCTTTGTTTCTAACGAATAAATCTAACAATCGAACGCCGAGTACGTCTACAAACGGAATTTTTCATTGCAAAAAAATCTTAAAAATAAAACTCTGTGCACGGACAAAAACTATAAATTTTTTAAGATGCTGGTTAGGCCCACAAGGAAGAAATATAAAAATCATACGTCCATATAAAGCGGACATGGCGAACTTTAAAAAAACGCGTCATTGCACGAGCACCGCGGCAAACTTTTTGAAAAAACCTGCGTCCTTAAAGGGTCCTAAACCTGCGTCCTTAAAGGGTATCAGGAGTGGTTATTTTGATCTTTTTATAGTGCACATAAATCATTGGACAATAAGGTCGCTTTTTTTTCGGTTGCTCCACCTAAGGGGTATCTGTTCTGAGAGAACTAGACTAGATAGCGACAAACGGTTTTTTGCATCTTAATCTTAACCGAATTTGGAATGCAAGATTTTTTTCTTTTTCTCCGATGATTACCGGTTCACCGGTAATTCGCAAAAAA
>SCLH01000140.1:140379-156191 GCA_004367855.1 Oikopleura vanhoeffeni
GCGGGATATAAATTTGGCGGCCGGTTTCAGTCAGGTCGAATGTTCTCGAAAACGGCTGATCCGATTCGAAAATTTTCAAAAGTGGTTGACCTCAAATGTTTAGATCTCGGCAAATAGACTATTTTTGTTAACGGCTGGATGGTTTTTGTAATTTGACCTTTTGGGGTCATGTTACAAAATTTGACCCTTAAAATATTTTCCGAGAAATTTAAGTGTCTTTGGTGATGAAATGAACCCCTAGAGGGCCTACAGTTTTACAAATATCGAGGTTTTAAGATTCAGCCGGTAAAAAAATAGTATATTTGCCGAGATATAAACATTTGACATCAACCACTTTGGAAATTTACGCTTCTAAAAAACGAGCCTATCGTAATTTCATAATTTTTCAATTTACCGATATTTCGGAAATTGCGAGGTTATCAATATATGCGCGTTTTCAATTGAACGCGAATAGGCTCCAACTTTCGGCCATTTTATTCAACTTAATTATAAAACATTGAAATTTTAGTGTTTTTTTTACCTTTAAAAGTTTCTTTAAAAAAGCACTAAAATTTTATTTTTTTTTAATTAATTACAAAAAGTATGTAAAAGTTTGAGCACATTCGCCCCTCACTGTAGAATGACCTACAATTTCAGAAAGATTCAATGGTTCTATCTTGCCTAGCGGTAAACACTTGAATTTGAATTTATTTAAAAATCCGTGACAATGGCAATAAAATACCTTTAAAAAAAGCTGCTGGTTTATAAAGCGCTTTTTTAAGGCACTGCATTAAATGAAAATTTAGCTTTTTATAAAATTCAATATCATCCCTCAATCGCGGTAAAAGATAAACATTATAAAATCTTTGAACAAGTCCTTCGCTCATATTGGACGCGAAAATCCGAGTTGCTTGAAACATAGCTGCAGCCGTCCATTTGTCTGGTGTCATAACGTCTAGAATATCTTCCCAGTTAGTTAAACGAGGAATAAGTTTGAAGGTCTGAAATAAATAAATTACCTATTTTTTTAACTCAACCCACTCTACTTGAGTAGACTGAAGTCATTTTTCTCGAAGACCATACTAGATATTCACAAACGGTTTTTTGCAAGTACCCAAATCTGAAAAGTGGCATCAAAAGCCCCAGTAAGTACCGTGATAGAGATAAAGGAATAGGTTTGTTAGTGCTTTTCGGGAGGCCTACTAGAAATCATTTTCTTAGAATTGGCTAGATCATCTAATCTGTAAGTGGTACTTTAGAACAAAACATATAACGTCCCCTAAATGTTGGTTGCGCAGCTATGACACTCTAAACCTACGCGTTTTCTCAGATCTCCTTAATTTGTGGGCCTCCAAAAACGTGTTGGTTAGAAAAAAAAGTAGGAACCAAGAGCCCCCCGCATTTAGGGGTCCGTACATTAATAAACATTTTCCGAGAAAATTTTAATGAGGTAACTTTTGTTTTTAAGTCTCCCCCCCCCCTCTGGAGCAAAAACCGTAGTAGGTAGGTCTCTTATTGCAGGTCTCTACAGCCTGAGTTTTCTCGTTTACTACGTTTTCTTTCGTCCGCCGGGTAGACAGTCAAGCGCGGACGATAAAAACGTGTTCAAAACAACAAAGATTTTGAACGCGTTTTTTCTGTGGACGAAAAAAACGTCTTCATTTTTAGAAAATCGGTCTCGAAATATCAACCTCTAGATTTTAAAATTATGATTTACTAAAAAAAGTATAATTTCAAAAAACGAAAAATAATTAATTAATTTTACCGTTAAAAAATGAATCGAATTCGGCTAACAATTGTTCCGAGAAAAGACCAACCGATTAAAAAAATTAAGCTGACATTAATGCTCGTTGAAGATGGGTCATTTGATCCGACATGCACTTCAACGCCACAAAAAGTGATTCCTACCTTTTTTTCCTGAAACACCGACTTTTATGAAAAAGATAGAATCAAGCTAAAAAACAAATTTCTAGACGAGAATTATTCAAAAAAATTTAATTCTTGAATCTTCAGCAGTATTTTCAACTGTGCACTANCTTCGCGGACGAAAAAAACGTCTTCATCACGTGCCAAAAATGAGTCATCTATTGTTCACAAATCAAGGTGAAATTTAATATGCCTGTCTAACCGGCAGATGAAAGAAAACGTAGTAAACGAGAAAACTCAGGCTGTATGATGTTCAAGTGCTGAGATTCAAAAAGTGCTTTTTTCTCCACCAGGTGGTGTCAGGTGTCAAAATGAATAATGCCAAAAATTTTCTCTTGAAAAGTTACCTGATTGTTTTGCAGGATGGGAAATCTAGATTTTAAAATTAGACCAGTGTTCTGAAACGGGATCGGGACTAGTATCGTTTTTTGGATTTTCAGAAAAAATGCGTAGGGTTCGACTTCTGACCACTTTGCAAAAGCCCACAGTAATCAAATATAAATCGAATTTGTTTTTGTTCAAAAAAAATGTGTAATTGAACTTTGCGTTTTTGTTTTGTTTCGTCTTTATAAATTTTTCTCGAACCACTCATAGTTTGGAACTTTTTATCATTCAATTATTAAATAGTTATTACTTGGACCCAGCCAGTTTGAAAAAAAATCACAAAAAAAAGTTAGGTTCATTTATTTTATTCCTTGGCTGTGGATTACAAACAATCCGTTGTGAATATTGGCGTTCCGTTTCAAAATGGCAGATTTGTAAAAACTGGCGGGCCCTACTAAAAAAAAAGTTACCTTAGGGGGTGTCAAGCGACCTTTTATTAAGGTTCTTCCCATGTAATTAAATTTTGAAAAAGAATTAAATATTTTGAAAGTAAGTGACCCAGGAAATTTGAAATGGCTTAAACCAAAATTCTCTATTGCTCTGAATTTTTCTTGCATTTTTATTTATTGACTCATTAAGTATACTGTCTCAAAACTTCAAATGCACGGGGAAAAAATATTTTTCTTGGTTAAAAACCTATACGATAACAAGAGAATTTAAATAAAGTTCTATTCAATTGTAAAAAAAATTTGAAAATTTTTCAATTCAAAAATTTTGAGATTTGAAAATATTTTTTGAATTCAAATTTTTTTAGATTTTTGAGAAATTTTCAAACTTGTATTGATAATTGAACCGTTACTCATTGAGATTATGAGCAAAAGCAATAATTTGCTCTTCAGGGCATTTACTATAGTCGCCAGGGACGTTTGACCCACATGGGCAACTTAGCGCAACAAATTGTCTAAATCCCTTTATGGACTGTTACGCTTCAAAACTTTGAGTTCAGTTTTCGTTACATTTCGACATGACGGCCGAAAAATACTTATAATATTTTGTAAGGCAAGCCATTTGACATCCAATTCATTTTATTTCAATAGGCGGTATGTCTACTTAATGATTTTCGTTTTTCGCAAAAAGGTTAGGGCGTATTTTAAGTATTTTTCTTTGTTCGTTTAGCATTTTTTTCCCGCGATTTTTAAATTTTGTGTGTTGTTTTTTAAGGCCTTACACCATTTCGTGGTGTGAATTTTGGAATTTTGAAAATTTGAAGGGTTGTATATAGAAGTGTTATGGATAGGCGTCATCTGTTGACGAAAAAAAAATTCTACATATTGTTGCCTCAACAATAATTATACAGCTCGGTTGACCACTCTGATATCAAAGTACTTTTTGATGAAAATACAAAATTAAAATATCAATCCAAACGGAAAACCTTGATCACAAAAGTTCAGAAAACTGTTAAATATTCACTAATTAATACTTTCCATTTTTTACACTTACTTACATTTATGAAGGGGCATTGTGACATTGAATCAGGGCAAATAATTTAGTTTGTTGAAGTTGTTAGCTTTAATCTCAGAAGTTTGACAGGACTTATGTTATTTCAAAAAATATCCAATGTACTAAACAAGAAGGAAATTAATAAAAAAATTCAGGTGGGACCAATTCGAATTATTTTCTAGTGTTTTTATAATGCGTAGAAAAAAGTTTGAAATGTTTTGAAATCGAGTTTTCTATAAATTTCCAAAAATTTCAAATTTTGGACCAAAATTTTTCAAAATATTGGACCAAAAATTTTTCTCAATCATCCATATTGGCGCAAAATGCCGTCGCAAAATTCTAAGGAAATTTATGGCTGGTAAACATTTTTGGTGTAAAATTGAATGGTAGGTAGGCTAGAACCGCAAAAAACAGGTCGCGGCCACTTCGGCGCGATTTGTAGCGCAAAACTAAGGCGAAATCGTGAAATTCGCGCCCGAAGCGTCGATTTTCATTAACGGCTTTCATAGTTGGAGCAAAATGTCGAACAAGTTGGCGACAACAATGAATGCTGTGAAAAAATTTAAAAAAAAAAAAAATGGTTCATTTTGCGATTTAGCCCACCTAGGAAAGAATCAAAATTCCGGGCCCGAGGCGTCGATTTCCCACTGAATAAAATGATCATTTGTGAAAAAATCCGTAAAAAAAATTGGGTCATGGACGAAGGCTGTCAAAAATTTTTAATATTAATTTTTGGCACTTTTCTAGAGTTTGGACCGCCTAATTCCAAACATGGGAAAAATATTTTTTTCTATCCTCAAAAAGGATTCAATCAAAAACCTTGTCTTTGCATACAAAGATAAAGCATAAGTTACAATCGTTCTCCGTTATTTCTTGAGGCGCAGTTTAAAAGGTCCAATTGCCTTGACCACCCCCTTAAGAACATTATCAGATCAAGTGATATTTCATATAAAATATAACTATTTAATAATCGAATGATAAAAAGTTCACAACTATGAAGTGGTTCGAGGAAAAAATTTTATAAAGAACGAAACAAAACCAAAACGCAAAAGTCAATTACACATTTTTTTTGAACCAAACAACAAATTCCGATTCTATATTGTGATTACTGTGGGCTTTTGCAAAGTGTCAGAAGTCGAACCCTACGCATTTTTTCTGAAAAATCCAAAAAAAACGATACTAGTCCCGATCGCCGTTTCAGAAAACATGGTCTAATTTTTAAAATCTAGATTTCCCATCCTGCAAAACCAATCAGGGTAACTTTCAAAGAAATTTTTAGGCATTATTTATTTTGAAGCCCTGACAAACCAACCTCTGTGGAGAAAAAAAGCACTTTTCGAAATCTCAGGCACTTAACATACAGTACAGCGCTGACATTTCTCGTTTACTACGTTTTTCTTTTTCATCTGCCGGTCTAGACAGAGGCATATGTGACATTTCACACTTATTTGTGAACAATAGCAGACTCATTGTTTGGCACGGATTGCAAGACGGTTTTTTTCGTCCGCGAAGACGATTTTTGTCCGCGAAGACGTTTTTTTCGTCCGCAAGGCAATTTTTGTTTGATCAAATTAACTAATTACTTGCTTACATTTTAGTTGCCACAAGACTTTGAAAGATACTGCCTGAAGAATGTCAAGAATTAAATTTTTTTGAATAATTCTCGTCTCAGAAATTTGTTATTTTAGGCTTGAGTTCTATCTTTTCATAAAAAGTCGGTTGTTTCAGGAAAAAGGTAGGAATCACTTTTGTGGCCGTTTGAAGTGCATTGGTATGCGGATCACTGACCCATCTTCAACGAGCATTACATGTCAGCTTAATTTTTTTAATCGGTTGGTCTTTTCTCGAACAATTGTTAGCCCGAATTCGATTCATTTTTTAACGGGAAAATTACATTATTATTTTTCGTTTTTGACAAATTATACTCTTTTTTTAGTAAAATCATATTTTAAAATTCTAGAGCGTCTGATATTTCGAGACGCGATTTTCTAAAAATGAAGACGTTTTTTCGTCCACAGAAAATAACGGCCGTTCAAAATTTGTTGTTTTTAACACGTTTTTATCGTCCGCCGCTTGACTGTCTTACCGCGGGGACGAAAGAAAAGTAGTTAAACGGAGACGAAAATCTTTGCTCCGGCTTAGGTAGAGAGACCAATTGCACGGATCCGGAAGACCTACGGAGCCTACACGTTAACTGACGTTTTTCTGTTCCCGAGCGAAGGGGGGAGACTAAAAACAAAAGTTACACCTCACATCATAAAATTTTCTCCGGGAAAATGTTTATTAATGTACGGCCCCTAAATGCGGGGTGGGGCGCTTAGCGTCTCCTTACTTTTTTATTAAACCAACACGTTTTGGGGCCACAAACTTAAGGAGATCTGCAGAAAACGCGTAAGGTTTAGAGTGTATCATCACGCTGCGCCCAAACATCATTTATGGGGACTTACTATGTTTTGTTCTCAAAGTACCACTTTACAGATTAGATGAATCTAGCCAATGCTAAGAAAATGATTTCTAGTAGGCCTCCCGAAAAGCCACTAACAAAACCTAATTCCTTTATCTACTATAATCACCGGTACTTACTGGAGCTTTTGATTGCCACTTTTTCCAGAATTTGGGTACTTGCAAAAAAAGCGTTCGTTGAATATCTAGTAATGGTTAGGTTAGGCCCATGGGATTACGAATTTCTCCCCAAAGTTGTGCCAACTTTTATTGTTCCAGGCGTAATTCGCCCCAATTAAGACGAAAATGACCGTTTAAAATTTCCAAAAATGAACACAACGCCAGATCAGACATCACGACGGAGCTAATATTCATGAAAATTTCAACTTTTATTAGATTAGTCTTAACATAACTACCAAAATCTGTATGCCTGGGTTTGTAAAACGGACCCCAACCTAAATCGAAAAATTGACCACCAAAAATTTCCAAAAAATGACCACGCAAGTCGACGTAGAAGAGCTACACTATTTGAAATTTTCAATTTCAAGGAGCCATACAATTGACTCCCAAACTAGTTTTGCTTAGTGCTTTTTAAACGCGACCCTAACATAGAACAAAATGACCATTTTAAATTCACAAAAAAATGACACGACGAGTCCGTAGAGAGCTGATATGTTTGAAAAAAATTCAATTTATTTTAGAATAGCCTTACAATAACTATCAAATGTATGTCCTAATTGGTAAAACCGAACCCCCAATTCTGAACGGAAATATGACAGTTATTAAATATCAGATAGTGACCCCAACAAGTGCCCAGTAACAGAGCTTATTCGCCGTTTTGTGGTGAGATTTTTTTTTCTTCAAAATTAAAGATTTTTACCGAGAAAAATAATAGTGTTTATTCTTAAAAATTTTGATCGTAATTTATGGTGCCTCAATTTTTTTTATTGCGATTGTTATAAACAAAAATTGGAACAATTTTGGCCACGTGGATTAACAGAATTGCAAAATTTTGGAAGTCGTTTACGACATAAAAAAAAATTGCAAAAATCATTTTGGAATCAAAAGATATTTTCATTTTCTCTTATTAAAAATTTTCAAAATATAATTTTTTTTTTGAAATTGTTAATTTTATTTTTTTATTTTTCTTTCACTTAAACTAGAAATGGTCATTTTAAGTTTTTCTGGGCTGCCATCATTGAAAGAGAGAAAAAATTATACATTGTGACCCAAATTTAATCACACGAATTTAAATTTCTTCATTTTTCTAAAAAATCACAATTGATTTGCAGCCGAGCTAATTTCAAACACTACAATATTATGAATCAGAAATGTGCCCTGTACCTGCTTAAATAAGGTCTATTGAAAACTAGAGCACACTAGTAGTGTGACACCTCAACTTTACTTTTGAAGAAAAACTTTTTTTTTCAGAAGAAATTTCAATTTTTTTTTGAAAATGTTTGAAATTTTTTGTTGAAAATTATTAAGATTTTTTTGATTCTTTAGACAAGATGACATGAGTTTTTCGGGATAACCAGTAAGAGAAAAAATAAAAATCGTAATATCAACGAAAGAGATTTTCATCATCAAAATAATTTTATACGATTTTCAGTTTTTTAGAAAAAAAAATCCAGAAAATCGCAGGAAAAAATGAGATATTTTTTTCAACTTATTTTTTATTTTGCGTTCGATTAAGATTATAAGGACTATTTAGCAGTTTTAGCCAAAGTAACTTCAATAGAATCACACATTTTTACATTTTCAATATCAATTCGCCACCTTGAGTGGTGGTTCTGAGGAAATGTTTTAATCGTTTGATATTCTCTTAGTTAGGTCAGATAACATAGTAATAGAGGTTGAGAAAAAATATTTATTTGTTTATGCCAACTTGAAAAAGCGAAAAATTTCCCCAGTTGGCCCTTTAACCCTAAAGTATTGTCTTCGAGAAAAAGACTGAGTAGAAGTGTTGAGTTAAGAAAAAATAGGTAATTTATTATTCCAGGACCTTCAACTTATTTTCTCGTTTAAACTAACTGGGGAAGATTATTCTGAGACGTATATGAAACACCAGACCAAATGGACGGCGCAGCTATGTTTTCAGCAAAACTGGATTTTCGCGCATTGTTTCAATATGGCGAAGGGATGTTTCAAAAGGATTTTATAATGTTTATTTTTTACCGCAGATTAAGAGGATTGATATTGAATTTTATTAAAAAAAGCTTTAAATTTTCATTATTGCAGTGCTTAAAAAAAGACGGCTTAAAACAGCTGCTTTTCTTAAAAGTATCTTATTGCCATTGTCACGGATTTTTTAAATTTAAAATTTCAAATTTTCAAAGTGTTACCGCTAGAGGCAAGAGATAGAACCATTGAATCTTTCTGAAAATTTGAGGTCATTCTACCAGTAGGAGAGATGTGCTTCAAACTTTACATACTTTTTGTATTTACTTTATTTATCTTAAATAAGCAACGATTTCGGAAGATATTACATTACGGCTAAGGAATTTTAAGAAATTGAAGTTTTTAATTAATTAAAAAAAAAAATTAAAATTTAGTGCTTTTTTTTTAAAGAAACTTTTAAAAGGTTAAAAAAACACTAAATTTAATGTTTTATAATTTAAGTTGAATAAAATGGGCGAAAAAAGTTGGAGCCTATTCCGACGTTCAATTGAAAAAAAACGCGCATATTTATAAAACCTCGCAATTTCCGAAATTATCGGTAAAGCGAAAAATTATGGAAATACGATGAAAATCCGGTTTTTTAGAAGCGTAAAATTTCCAAAATGGTTGCTGTTGCCAAATGTTTATATCTCGGCAAATTATTAACTTATTTTTTTTTACGCGCTAAGTTTATCCGGTAATTTACGTTAAATCTATAAAACTCGATATTTGTAAACTATGTAGGCCCTCTTGGGTTTCTTTCATTCACCCAAAGACACTAAATTTCTTCGGGAAAAATATTTTAAATGGTCAAATTTCGTTAATTATTGACCCAAAGGGTCAAATGACAAAAACCATCCAGCCGTATAACAAAAAAATTAGGTTTTTCTATTTGCCGAGATCTTTAAACATTTGAGGTTTCAAGACCAGCTTTGAAATTTTCGATTTCGGAATTCGCGCGTTTTCATAAGAACATTTTTCGACCTGGGACTGAAAACCGGCCGCCAAATTTATTATCCCCATCCGCGTAGTTTAAGGGGGGGTGGCGGTCGGTTTTTTTTGAGCCCTTTAATAGAATTAATTTATGATACATTTATATCGGTTATGACTAAAAGTACCCAAGAAAAATCTTCATGGTGGCAATTATTTGATTCAACAAACAATCTAGAAACAAAATCTTAAATTTTCAAATTCGAACTTATTTTCTCTCTGCTTAGCCCGCATTAAAAACGCGTATTACGACCATGAATATGAACAATTTTATTGGTTGAATTATACCCACCGAAAAACGATGCATGACAGTAACATATATCAGCAAATGTCTTAATCGAATTCTAGAATTTCAAATTATTTTTAAGCTAAAAATGTTAAAAACCTAATTATCGAATTTGAACGCTGCATTGGTTAAAAAATGTGATTAGCTCACTGTAGCGCCAACTTTATATGAATTCAGTGAAATTTCGCTTCAATTTGTTAGGTGACTTTTGTTCCGATCAGACGAAACTTTTTTTCAACTTTTTTATTTCCGGTTTCATTTTCATAATCCATAATTTCTAGAATTTTATTCAAAAATTCTTCTCATTCCACTTTTAACCGCATGTTTATTTATACTACCCTTAGTCGAAAAAAGTGGCTTCATTCTAAAAACATTGTCTAAAGAAGATAAAAGTTTGAATCGAAAAAAAATGCAAAATCGGCGTTCGTTAAGTTGAGTTTTCTAGAAAAAAAAATCGAAAAATCGAAAAATTTCCTTCTGATCCACTTTTTGTATTCTCTTTTATTTCGATACTTTAGTGTAATTTGGGGGACGCTGTATTGTGGTTCTAAACAGGAAAGAATAGGCTTAAAAAAAACCTTTATGCTCTAGAATTAGGACTCACCACTCAGTGGTGTTCGATGTAAACAAGGTTGGACTTTGAAGATGTTGTTAACTCGTTAGACGAGCTAGATCTACAAACGAGTTCCTCAATTTTTGTACAAACTGCCTAGATTTGATTTCTGAGGCCATTAGAACCATAAAAAGCGACCACCCACCCCCCTTAAAGAAAAATATTTTTACAGCAGTTTATGCCTAATTTTAAAAAATTGAGTTTTAAATTACTATATTGAAATTTCCATTAAAAATTCCTTGTAAAGTTGTTAGCAAATGATACTGGTACTTTCCGTGAAGCGACCAATCTTTTGTTGCTTGTTTAAATGGGACCATCGATCCCCCTCTACATGCAGCTGCCAGCGCTTATGTTGAAAATGGCAGAAAGAAAATGGATTATAAACGGAGTCATTTCACTATTTTTTGGAAAATCTCATCGACAAAAAATATGCTGGTAAGTTTATTTGATAATTTAAAAATCTATCTGAAAAAATATTAAACTTAATTTATCATAATTTAAATTTAGTTTTTTTTAATTAAACCAATTTTTATAAAAAAAATAATTGTCGTTTTAACCCCCAACCTGCACGAGACTGGTTTCAGAAACACAGGACCAAAGAAATATTTTTTGGTGAGTGTCATTTTCGACCGGCGGATAATCCGAAACAGACCCCCGATAGTTCCCCCCTTATTTTTTAATTTCAGAATTTTCGTGAGTTCTAGAAATTCTGAATCAGACCCGAAATTGCCATCTACTTTGGATTGCATTTTTGTTTTTTATGCATTTTAAAAAAAACAGTTACGAAACACGTAATGATCTACCAATATTACTTACTGGAGGTGACTTTTGGAGGGAGAGAAAAAATATGGGCATTATTAATTTTAGACACTTCTCGCCTCCTGGTTGAAGGAGCATTTTGCTTATATTTAGGAAATCGCCTATATATTTGAATCACGTGACGACCAAATCTTTTTTCCGTTAATTTTACTTTTTCCATTTTACCCATAATTAATTTAACTTACAAGAAATTTCGGAACAACCCACCCAATTATGTCTATTATTTCGAATAAGGATGGACCACCCTAACTATGTGTGTGTTCGACAACACTTTTTCTCGTTCAGGTGGGTAGAAAATCTGTTGCTGTGTTTAAGTCCAAAAAATTAAAGTGCAGAAAAATACTTAGGTCGAATTTTTTTCGTTGCTCCCCCATATTTCGGACTGGAAGACAGACAAATGCGACATTAATTTCTTGCAACGGGGGAACCTTGGAAAAAATATGCAGGTAGCAATTTTTTTTTGGCTTCCATAGTTGATTCACGTAGACCGCGAAATCAGTCATTCGAAATAGCTCAAAATACCGAAAAAAACCGTTTTTTGCGAAATTTACGGTTGAACCGTAAGATTCATCGGAGAAAAAGAAAAAAATCTTGCACTTCAAATTACTTAAGATAAGATGCAAAAAAAGTTTGTCGCTATTTAAGCCTAGTTCTCTCAGAAAAACAATACCCCTTAGGTGGAGACCAAAAAAGCGAAACCTTATGTCCAAAATGATTTACTTTTCACATAAAAGATCAAAATTAACCACTCCTGATACTTTTAAAGGGGACGCAGGTTCTTAGACCCTTTAAGGGTTCTATAGCCCAAAATGGACTTATTTAAATTGCTATTCTCTTCGGCATGACATTTAGGAAGTGAATTTAACAAAATTCTATAAGTTAGTTCGTCATCTCTGGAATTTGAATCATATTTTTTAACAGATAGCATAGTTGAAACCAACCGGAAATTGAGGGTTAACCAGGAGCAAAAAAAAAATTTCTTGAAAAGCTTGTATTTTTTTCTTCCTCCTATTTAAAGGAAATTGTTTCAGAAATTTGACATAATCTGCGAAATTTTCGAAGCGACGAAAAAAAACTGTTTTGTTTCCTTATATTTTTAATTTTCGCCCACTACAAAAAGTATCAAAGCTGGCGAAAAAAGGAACACTGTTTTTTTATTGCTATATTTGGCCACGGAAATTGTATTTTTTTTTCATGTTACATGGCAACACTTTTTCGTGCTTATAGTTTTCGTAATGATGTCAACAAAACACTGTTGTGCCATTGATTTAACGATTTCATTTTTAACTCCCAGGGAGTACCATTTTGAGAAATTTAGTTTTGAATCAATTCTCCAATCCAGTTTTTTTAAGACCAAACGGTTTCGTAAGTTTGAAGTTTTTGGACAACGTAATAAACTAAGACCAAATATTAACCGTTCGAGCGCTAGAGCAGAAAACGATTTTTTTTTTTTCGACACTCAGAAAATTGTTTATTTTTTTCCGAAAAATTCTTGGTAATGTTTACGATTTTCTTGAGTTGTTATGACTAAAAAAAGCCAGTTGACAGTTCAAAAATTTATAAAATAGACCTCTAGCTCTATTTTAGTTTCATATTTTATGAAAAAATTCCAGAATGTAATTTTTTCAAAAATTTTTTAATTTCTTTATATAATTAAACCAATCTACGTGGAGATCAAAAAAATTTCTAAAACTCAGTAAAAATAATTTTCAGTTAAAAATTATATTGGCTGCCTATAGAACCCCTTAAGACGCAGGTTTTTTCAAAAGTTTGCCGCGGTGCTCGTTGGCAATAAAACCGTTTTTTTACAAAGTTCGCCATGTCCTTTATATGACGTATGATTTTAATATCTTCCTTATTGTGGGCCTAACCAGCTCTTAAAAATTTATAGTTTTTTGTTCCAGTCACAGAGTTTTATTTTTAAGATTTTTTTGCAATGAAAAATTTCCGTTTGTAGACGTACTCGCGTTTCATTGTTAGATTTTATTCGTTAGAAACCAAAAGAAAAAATCTATTAAATAACGTTGACACGGCTCGTTCGACTTTTTTTGTAGGCGGACCATGTTCCTGAAAGTTTTTGCGCGGTGCACCCTATTATAGGACGCAACTTTCGAAATCTAGGTTGTAGAGGATTTTTAGCTCTTTACCCCATGTATTAACATTGATTTATTTTTTTCTAAAAAAAACTAAAAAATTCTTGCATGCTGGGTTGGGATATTTACTTAATTTTTTTTTCCAATTATATTTTTACCAAAATTCCGAAGATTTCCTAAAAAAATAGCTACTGAGATCTATTCCTCTTGAAAGTCTGAGAGCTGAAAATCGCATTCATTATAATTAATTAATTTTGCCATTTACTATAAAAATATTCCATCGGATTTTATAAATTTTTAACGTAAAACTTTTTAGCATCTCCGTGTCCTAGACCGCCTTAGTTTCCACTTTTGAAATTCCGGACGTGAAAAAGCGAATTTTCCGTTTTATGGCATCAGATGTTCTTGCCTTTCGTCGAAAATTTATCGGCTGATATTTCAGAGAGGCAAAAAGAAGCTTTTATAGAAATAACAAAAATTTATCAAAATCACTACAACGATCACCCAGAAATAAGGAAAAGACTAAATTATCGAGAACGACACCTTATGATGTTGAAAAATCGGCCGACCCCAGCGAAATATGGAAGAAATTGATGAATGCATTAAGTTAGAATATATTTGTGTGAATGCTAATCTGAATGATTTACTATAGATCCATGAATGAAAACAAATCCAAAGTACTCACAAAAGAGTTTTAACTCGTGGCGCTAATTCGGTCTCGATTATTATGTTAAAATAAGTGAATTTGCTTTCATGGACATGAAGGTGTAGATATTTGTTTAAAATTGTATTGCCAATACATTTTCTCCATGAAAAAATACCACAAAAAAGTTCATATTTTCCAGTTACAAAACTTTCCTCTGCGTTAAAGATGCCTAAAAACTGTACATATTGACCCTTCGGAAAGTGTCATATGACAAAAAGAAGTTAATTACGAAACATTTTCATCTGAAAACTACCCAGTATATTATATATTCAGGTCCACATTTTATTATAACTTGAAGATGCATAAAAAACTGTAATTATGACCCCTTGGGTGTATTACAAAAAGAGTATTTTTAACTTTTCTCTTGAAAAAACTTACCCCGATACGTATATTTTCAATTCCATATGTATTCTAAGTTTTAAAAGATGCTTAAAAACTGAATATTGACCCTTCAAAGGAATCATAATGACAAAAAAAAAAATTTGCCCAACCATATTTTTCTCAATATAAACTACCCAGGTGAGTTATATTTTCCCTTCGGCATGGTCCCTATGTAAACAAGATACCAAGAAAACTTTTTAATTATTTGACCCTTTTAGCGGTTTATGTCAACAATGAACAAAATTGAAATTTCAAAAAAAAACACTTCCGACAAAAAAGAGTTGTACAATACTGGATATAGGCAATAATTGATCCCTCACTCACAAAGCTCTAACAGAGGTAGCTTCGCTAATGATCATGTGCCTACAGGCATCTCGTTCTCAGGAATGCGTCTTTAGACCTTTTTCACCGTGTCAATTACGGTAAAACCGACAATCCGTTTCNTTTTTTTTAGGTAGGGCCGCCAGTTTTACATCTGCCATTTGAGAACGGAACGAGATATTCACAAACGGATTTTTGTATCCAACAGCCAAGGGATAAATAAATGACCAATTTTTTTTTTGATTTTTCAACGGCTGTCCGGTGATACCGGAAATTGACCGGTAAACTTTTAAAAAGTCGGTTCTGAGGACACCGCACATCCTTCGAAGGCATTTTTTTGACATCTTGTACAACTTTTTGGGCCAAAACTTTTGGCCAAAAATTTCTTGTAATTTGACACTTCAAGGAGTCAAATAACAGTTTCGCCATCTTTTAAGTCAGAAGACCTGCGGACCTGGAAATATTCTTACCTAGTTAGTTTTTCAAAAGAAAATGCTTGAAAATAAAAATTTTGACATATGACACGTATAAAGGGGTCAACTTACAGTTTTTTCGACCTTCAAAAAAAAATTTAGGGTTGTCAACTTAAAAACAAATCTGCCAAATATTTCTGACGAAAAGTTCTACTAAGTGCCAAAAAATTGGCTCCGAAGAATGTGCGGTTTTCTCATAACCGACGTTTTAAATTTTTACCAGTCAATTTCCGGTATTATCGGACACCCGTTGGAAAATCAACAAATTTTGATCATTTATTTATCCCTTGGCTGTTGGATGCAAAAATCCGTTTGTGAATATCTCGTTGCGTTCTCAAATAACAGATGGGCGCGGACGGTCGTGTAGATTACCCGTCAGAATGTCTTTTTTGTGATTATGAACAGACATCAACCCTTGGTACAATATCGTACACAATGACAAGGCTGATATTTCTTGCACAATGACTTAAGGGGGTGGCATCGATCCGGAAGATTGGTACATTTTTTCAGAGCGATATATGAAAGAAAAAAATGTGAAAATTATTTTTTTTATTTTTTACCTTCAATAAAAGTGTTCATTCTTGCGAACGTTTATATTTTTAGTTTCTTAACATAACTAATTATCTGGGAAAATATAAAAAAACACTTTTCACTGTACATCTATTTCCAACTAAACTCGACTACAGATTTTTTTAAAGACGATATTAATAAACTTCAGACATTGTCGGGTGTTATGCGCTAAAAAGTCTTGTTTTTATGTTGCTCATTAAAAATTTTCCTTGATATAAAAGTTTTTTTC
>SCLH01000140.1:157156-174989 GCA_004367855.1 Oikopleura vanhoeffeni
TTACCGTCATAATTTCCTTAATGTTTTTATACGTACTTTTGGCATTTTTCCACTTCTATAATTACAAAGAGCCACTCCGACGGATGAATAATGTGCTACAAGTTCTTCTGGCAAATCAGCTCCCGGTTCTTCGTCTCCGATAGCTTCAGCGACCTCTCCCTTTTTTGATTCAATTTTTGCCATAATCAAATCTGCTAAATTTTGCCTTTCGCCGTCACCAGCAAATGCTGCAAGGGCTTTGGCGTCGTCTTCGTCAATCACCACATCTTCAACTTCTTCCTCGTCTTCATACTCTTCATCATTGTCTTCTTCTTCATATGGCTCAGCATCTTAATTTTTATTAAGATCCGATTTTTCAGGGTACATTTTTGTCGACAAAATTTTAGGTCATTTTTTAAATCCATATTTTCATTCTGAATCAATATTTCTGATCGGGAATATCCAAATGGATTGGGGTCGCCTTTTTCTCATATATTTTGCGCTAAAAATGCGTAGGCGCGAAAAGTTTACTACAGCGGGGTGCGGCGTATAGTTAGATTCCACGCAAAGAACTCCTACGTAAGCCTCCGCAAAAAAAACCTACGCCTTTGAAAAAATAAATTTATTGTTCTGGCGTGCGGCGTTGCCGGGAAAGAGTAGGGCTTTTTTTCAAACGTTCCTAGGCAAACGATAGGCCGTTTTAAACCAGATTTCAGAACCAAGATTCTCTGGTCGTGCCCGACAAATGGAAAATAACACTTTTTTAAAAAACATTTTGAGATTGACCAATGAGTGTCGGTATTTCAAGGAGTTTGGAAAACCATGTTTTCAAGTCTCGGCAGACAATTCGGCCTAGCATTTGAAAATGGTCATATCAGTTATTCAGATAAAATATTTAGTTTTTTATGTTTCCTGAGTGATTTATTGTGAGCATTTTTTTTTCATAATTTTATTGTTTCCTTGACATTTTTAACGATTTTCGGATAAATCTTTTTCGACCCATTTCATGTTTGGTTAACTTTTATTTAGGCTGGCCACCCTCTGGAGCAAAAACCCGTAGCAGGTATCAAGAAACGGTTTTTATTGCATGGTGTACGCCAAAAAAAAATTTAACCTCAAATTTTTTTGTCGGTTTTTCAGACTCCATCCGGTTTACCGGTAATAAGACAAAACAAACACCCCGTAATTTGCGGTTTGATAAAGAAACTACACATTATCTAAACCTACAAATATATGTAGGGGGTAAATTTCTAACGAAGAAAATTTTTGCAATTATTATTTTGACATCGACACCACTGGTGGATCGTTAAGAGCACTTTTTTTCTCTCGGCACTTGAAATTCATATAAGAGACCTGCACTATACTTAATATGAGTAAATCTTTAAACGAGAAAATTTCTGGCAGTATTATTTTTTGACATCCGACACCACCTGGGGAGTAAAGAGCACTTTTTGATTCTCGGCAGCTGGATATATCATAGAGACCTGCACTTATACTATTTATGATGGGTAAAATTTTAACGAGAAAATTTTTGGCATTATTATTTTTTGACACCCGACACCACTGGTGGAGTAAAGAGCACTTTTTGATTCTGCGGCACCTGGAATTATCATAAGAGACCTGCAATTACTACTTATATGGGTAACCTTTTCAGCGAGAAAACTTTTGGGCATGATTTATTTTCAAATCCGGCCACCACCGTAGTGGCGACCTTATTTTTTTATGGTATAATTGCCATGAGAACACTTATTTCCAAAAATGTAATTGATTTTTTTACATTGAATTTCGATAGGAAACTTTTTTGGACACATGAACTCGATTCAGCGAACTAATTGCGTGATACTTTCAAAGTATTTTTTTCTGTCATGAATTTTATTCACATTATTACAAAACGAGTAAACAACTTGATTTCTTCAAAAATTTTCTCGTTAAAATTTACATCATATAAGTAAGAATTGCAGGTCTCTATGATAATCCAGTGCCGGAGAATCAAAAAGTTGCTCTTTACTCACCAGGTGGTGTCGGCATGTCAAAAATAATAATGCCAACAAATTTCTCTCGTTAAAATTTACTCCCTACAGTATATTTGTAGGTTTAGTCATGTGTAGTTCTCTCTTCAAAACCGCAAATGTACACCGGTGTTTTTTGGGCCTGATTACCGGTAAACCGGTGGATCTGAAAACCGACAAAGAAAAATTTGAAGGTTTAAATTTTTTTTTGCTACACCCATTGGCAAAAAATCCGTTTCTTCTCTGATACCTTGCTACGGTTTTTGCTCCAGAGGGGGGGGCTACCTAAAAAAAGTTACGCTTATTTAAAATTAACATTTATTTTGTTTCATGAAATTCAATTTATACATCCTAGAAGATTTGTAAACGAAAAATTAACTTTAAAATCACCAAAAATCTCTTACTCTGACCATATTTTTACACGCAATTTTAAACCTAGATATTGCCAAATTGACCATCAGAGCACTTTTCGCCAAAAGTACGCGTATAAAGTAGTTAGAAAAGTACGCGTATAGTTAGAAAAACCGTATATAATTAACGCGTATAGTTAGGGTTTTTTTGGCGACAAACTTTTTAACTTATACGCCGCGGCGCGCCGCAACCCCGCTGTAATTCGAAGAAACAACATTACCAATAAAAAATGTGGTAAAAATATAAATTTTTGATCTATTTATGGTCGACAAAATTTTAGTAATTTTTTTTGAAAATGCCGATTTTTGCTTTGAAAAGTTAGTAGGCGGAAATTAGCAGTACAAGTAAAATATAAATTTATAAAATTTTTCATTTTCTGTTTATTATTTTTATTTGTTAAATCAGCCAACAGGTTTCAATGCATAAATAATAAAAAAATGAAACATTTCGTAAATTTGTATTTTACTTTTACTTCTGATCCACCTACTAACGTTTCATAGCAAAAGATGAGTTAAAAACGAAAATTGACCAACAAATTTGAGGGCCATAAAGAGTTATCGAACAAATGTATTTTCACGAAATTTTTCTTCAAATTGATAAACTTTTCCCGCATACGCATTTCTCATCGAAAAATAATACGACAAAAATAGGCGACCAAAAATGTTAACCGGTTTTTCTGCAGGGTCAAATTTTGAAATATGACTCCGTTGGGTCAGCAATACAATTTGATAGGATCATATTCAGGATACCTAGCGGGAACCCTACAGACCAAACTAAAACTGTTGATGGAAAATGCGTAGGCATTTTTTTTACCTCCTAGCGCTGATAATGCTGGAAAATTATTGTCGTATTCTGTAGCAGCGACTGGATTTTCTTCAAGTTGTTGCTGTCTCGCTTGTTCTAGAATTTTCCAAGTTGATTTTGGCTCGACAAATTGCACTTTTGATTTTTTCTCTTCTGGCTCTTCATCTCGAAATCTGACAGATGAATAATCTTTTTTTTCATCGCCAAGAGCTGTGGGTTTTTTTACAAGAGGGTCATTGTTTTGAGTTCGATTTCGCCCACGTTTCTTTTGCTGTTTTGGCATTTTCGAATTCTTTCTCTCTAAAAATTGAAAAAATCTCAATATTTTTGTCCCACTTGTAATTTAAGTCGTACTGTATTTAATCTGATTTTCTCAAATAAATAGTGGATACTTTTGACCTATTGAAGTTTAGGTTTCAAATACAGTAGAGCTTTTAATAGGACGCAAAATTTCAGCCATTTTCTTTGAATAAATTATTAAAAGCTTCGGGTTTTTTATTACAAAAAAATCATTTAATCATGAAAAACGCTAAAATTTCAACTTTTTATAGTTTATTTGGAGAAAAATGTAAGGCCGTTTGCGTCATGAATCATAATAGAAGCTCTTTACTGTAGCACTTTAAAGATTTTTTATGGACGGTTGGCAAAATGAAATTTGTGAAATAATACAGTACTTATTAGTGCTCGATTTCACAAAAGTCAGTAATGGTACTAGAATTAAGTTATTGTTATTTCGGGCCCCAATTGCCCGAAAGTGCCCAAACGTCCGAATTCTTGTGCAAAAACTAATTCTGTATGAGTCATACAGTATGACGCAAATAAAGTGTAGACGAAAAACGAACATGGTAGGAACCTATTTTTTTCTCGACATTTTTTTTGACTCATATACTATATTACGGGGCCCTCTGGTCGTTTTTGCCACTTTTTCAGCAAAAATTTTCATATAATTCGGCTTTTGAAAACGACTCATCTGATTAAGTTTTTGATAGCTCGAACTGAGCACAAATATCTATTTAATACAACAATAACAATCAATTGGTCAGAATCGGACCATTTTTTATTTTTTTTTCTGAGATGACCGAAAGTTTTTAATTATCAGTTTTTGTAATAAAATTTTAAGACAATGGCCTGATTCGGACCATTTTTTTCAATTTATTTTTCTTTTAATATTTGTGTGCAGTTTGAGAAATCCAAGAACTCAATCGGATGAGTCGTTTTCAAAAGCCGAATTATATACAAATTTTGGCTGAAAAAGTGGCAAAAACGACCACAGGACTTCGTAATTGATATGTAGTAGTAAAATAGTTTCAGACCATTTTCTATGCTGCGTGGCAAAAATAGAAATATTAAGCGCCCTATAAAACCTACACTTCGCTGTAGCCCAGAACAAAAATACTAAGAAAAAGTTAAAAATCAGATTAAGAATTTTTTTTCCGAGATTCGAATTAAAAATCGATTGGCTAGCCGACAAGTGATTTCTTACTGACCTTATCCATTTATAATAACTCATAAAAACAGATTTAAATTTCATACCGAGAACTGATGGGCTAATGAGAAAGGTAAAAGAGTATTATTTAAAACATGTATAAAGTTAATTATATGATAAGATCGCCCAGAGGTCTTATATACAAATGAGGTCATATTTCTGTCTTACAGTGAATAGACGCCTTCGGTGTTGATGTTTAAAAACCGATGGAATGGCTTTCTTGATTAAATCGACGAAGCTCCAAACGAACTTGTAATAGCTAGGATTTTGATCCTGAAACAGACTATTTTTCTCATTTTCTAACCCTGCAAGATTCAAGTTTTCATGATTTGGAAAAATATTTTCTATAGTAATTGAACCTTAACCGGTTGATTTCCAGGGTCAAGAGTTAACTTATGCGCAACTTTTAATTTCGGCCAATTAGGAAGGATTATTCATTTATAGCGTTGTATTTTTTTCGTTTTTGAAATTTTTTCAAAAAAATATTGATTTCACGGTCAAATTTTCATGCTTTCAGTTTTGTAGCTCTCAAAGGCGTCTATTTAAGAGCTATCATTGTTTTTTTCTGCAAACAGGAGTTAATGATTTTTCGGTTAAGAGTTTTTCGATTTAGAGCAAATCGAGCACCCGGTCAACCACCATGACCGGGCAAAGTTCAAGGTCATCGAAATCGTTTGCAAATACCATCAAAATCTTCCTTGAGGTCGACTTTCTAATAAACGTATTTCGACTAAAACCCTTTCCGAAAAATCTTTAACTCCTGTTTGCAGAAAAAAAGTAATGCTAGCTGTTAATTAGACACCTTTTAGAGCTACAAAACTGGAGGCATGAAAATTTGACTTTAAGGGTATGGTGGTTCCTACATTTTCTGCAGTTATTATGTCATAAAAATGCACCAAATCAATCGTTTATGTTTTAAAAGCACAAAACAACCCAAATAAGAACAACAATTTTTTCGAAATTTTTTAGTTTTTTCGATTTTTTTCTGAGTATTTTGTTTAAAATTAAGTACAAAATAACGTATGTTTCAATTTGACCACTAAAACTTCAAAATTTCGGCTTGACGTAAGCCAANTTTTTTTTTTATATTTTTGGAAGCAAACCAACCACGAAAATGACAATGCAACTAAAATTAGCTTCCTATCACTTCTGAGTCTCGAGATACAGCCTCCGTCGGTTACCCCCTTAAAATAGATATTTTTTTGAAAAAATTTCGAAAACAAAAATTCCTGAGTTTTAAAATTACCAGAAAAAAAAATATTTACAAGATGGGTCAAAACATCGATACCCATTTTGGAGTTTTGAAATTCCTTATTTCAAATCGTCAAAAATTTGCTACAAAATTATGGCTTTTGTAGTTATATTTTTGATAAACTTGGTCACTTGTGAAAAGGGTGGCTCTCTCAACATAATGAGTCAATGTCATTAACTTACCCAGCAGGTTTTATTAACTAATTGAAATCCTGAATTTTGCGAAGGTCATATTAGCGTTATCTATTTTGTTTGACAAGACAGAAAAAAATTAATACCTAGCTATTACATGGTTATTGAAGCGCTCTTCGATATATCTCAATAGATTATGAGGTTTATTTTTTCTTTGCTTTTGGGCGGAAAAGTGAGAATAGTGACCTCGGGATATTTCAAATATGGGACACCATTTCAAATATTGGGGAAAAAGTTTTACGGTTGAAATTCGAGAATTTATAACTTTTCATAGCACAGTAGTTTGTTAGTAGGACGCGGCCTATTAATATAAAAAGTACGGCCCTACGTTAAGTACTTAACTTTATCATAAAAAGACGCCATACTATGATACGTATGTAACATATATCAAAGCATCTTATTATGGTACAGTATATACTATAGTAATTTTGCAAGACAATACTTTTCTATTAATAAAATGCGTCCTACTTATCGCACTCTACTGTAGGTCATTTTCTCAATATTCAACTTTAAATTTCTTTCCTTATACTAAATGCACTGAGAAACATAAATTTGAAAATAGCAATTAATTTTAATAAACAGTATATAAAATACTATATAATTAGGGTGCGCAGCGGGAACCCTACAGATTGAACTAAAACTGTTGACAAACATTTATTTGCTACGGCGTAATCGCCACCGAAAAAGACGATTCCGAGCAAAACAATTTTTGGGCCATCTAGTGGTCAGAAAGTGAGTTTCAAACCCTATTTTCAGCACTAATTTCGTTTTGAGCATATCAGCTCAATTTTTAGTTTCTTTGTGGCAGGATCGTCTCACATAAAATTTGCTATTTCTGAAAAAAATTTTTTGAATTGTTTTGAAATGTTCAGAAATTTCGAAAAAATTTTTGGTCATTTTTTGACAAAAAAATGCGTAGGCGGAACACTTATAAGCTGAAAATATTTTGGTCATACTTATGAATTATTATTTTTTTTTTTCAATTTATGCAGAATTCACAAGCTTTCAATGCGCATAGTGAGCACCATGCGGAAAAATTGCAAATTGCCATTTGTTTTTACCGTCATTTTCCCTTGGCCAAATGCCAAAAAAATATTTCATTTTTATTTTTTCGTAGTTTTTGTCATTTTTTCGTTTTGGTCTCATCATTTTAATTTCAAACTAGAATATTGTGACCGACTCGCACACTACATTCTCATTTCTATAGCCGGTCCTTTAACCTATTTGCTTGTTAAAAGAATAAGGAATAATTTTTTAAAGTGACCCGGGCATAATAATCCATATAATACATATTGTGTAAGACCCTCAATTTTGAGCGACTATTTAACTTATGTCAAAAATTTATAAAATCTAAATTATTTATCTTGGGTCATGGAGTAATAAGTGAAACATAGTTGATACGTGATACATGTGGCACATCAATTTCAGTTTAATCGAATGCCTTAAAATCATTTAATTTTAAGTAAGTTTTTTCACAGATAGGAAATTTCTGATTCGAAAATTGGTAAATTTTTTAAAAAATCTTTAAGATAATTTTACACTATGCAAAAATGAGTGAAAATTTTCTTCAAGGTGTGTAAACAAATTTTAACAACTTTTTAGATCAGAAAATTTCTTTATGAAATTGTAAAGGATATATTCGATAAAATTGATGAGATAAGATTTGAAAATATTTCCGGAATATACAACTGGAATGAAAATAGTTTTAAAACTTTGATGTTGATTCATAATTTGTAGAAAATACCGTGTAAAGAAATAAACAAAAATTAACATATGCATTTGGTCGAGTGTATATTGTGGTATATCTCCAAGCGTACAGAGGGCCCACCATGTTGTCCGCTTAGGTATTTTTCTTTAAAGCGACCAACCCTACCCATGATAATTACGGGAAAAACCAAAGGCGATATCGAGAAATGGTTTTTTCTAAAAAAAATGCGTAGGCTTTGCAAGGTTTTGTCCGCTTGAAGATAATACCATAGTAGTCGGTTTTTGATATAAGGGATATGTTGCCTTTATTAAGGAAAATCCTAATTATTCAAAATCTATCATGATTTCTTACAGGCTATTTTAATGCGTTATTTTTAGCAGAATGGTCTATTCAGAATTGATCAAGTGATTTATTCGCACGTTTTTTTGTCAGAGATAGATTGACCTATTTTTTTATTTCAAAGTATCGTATTACAATTTTGTAATATGATCCGTTGAAATTTTGAAATTCGTGCAATTGAATAAATAAATCCGATCAGGTGCAAAAATCACGCCGATGCTTTTTACCAGAAATATAGAAGGTTAGGTTTACAACGCTTTTGAACCTATCCTACGATAAATCAGGCAAATTACAGCATATAATAGCTTTTAGCGCATGAACTTGATCATATTACATATAATACATTTTCAAAACAGCTATTTGCAGTTTGAGGGTCAAATTACATGAGGTAAAACATAATTTTTAAAACTTTATGCAATGCCTTATTATATTTGAGGCCGATGAAAATGGTTCATATGCTTCTTTATTTTTGTGTTATCAGTAAATTCAATTTTAAACAAAGGGCCCTAATAAAAGTTGACCTTATAAAAAATGTGCATAAATGCCTAAATGACCTTGTTATTTTGACCTTCTAAGTCGAATGAGAAATTAAAACCAAATAAGTTTTTGAGTCTGCAGATAAACGACTTTAGTGAGGACCACATGTATTTTTATTGATTCGGAATTTGCAGATTTTTCAACTGACCCACTAAAGGGGTATCTGTTCTGAGAGAACCAGACTATCAAATCTATTTAGAACAATTTCGATCTTGTTCTTGAAATAAAATATGAAAAATTAATGAGTTTTTTTTACTCTTCGACTTTTCGCGCATATTGTCCTTATAGAGCAACATGCGAAAATAAAAAAACTTTCGTAAAATAAAGCTTAACTTATAATAATGTGAGCTAACAAAACAAAATTAGAACGGAATATTTATCTGATGGTTTTGGTCACCAAGCCTTTTTTAACGGCGTCTTGACTAAATATGGGAAAGTAAAATTTATCATAACTTTATTCGTCGGAAATGTATTCATCACGACATACTGATTTCGTCTGTGCGTTCTCTGAACGACCCTGGCAAACTTCCGGAAAAAGTGCGTCCTAGTAAAACATCGTTCCCATGAAAGTTTCCTCCTTTTCGAGTCAGTTGTTTAAAATACATATGCGTCAGGATCCCACCGAGCCCTGACTCGCTTCCAGGGAAAGGTAAGTACTACTAGAGTCTTGGGGCTTACTATTCGAAAACCAGTGCGTCCTGTTAAATAAATTTTACTCTAGTTGATTTCTGCAATTTTAAGTTGGATTATGGAATACAATATCACGAACGAAGAACTTTTCAAACACTGGCAAACAAATAAGATGTTATTTCATTTCAGATAAAAAAATAAAAAAGCTTGGCTAGCAAAACTTGACTCAAAATAAATGGTGGTTGCATTCGATGTACATTTCGCATAATATCGAGGATAATACCTATCCAGACAAAGTAAGTTGTTCACGGTTAAAAAAAGCTACTTTGTCCGGACAGGTATCATTTTCGATCTTATTGAAAATACAATGGTATTTATTGGCGTTTAACTGCCGACTCATAATTATATGGTACGTATTGCAAAAAGGACAGTATAACGAACTGTTTATACAGTATATATAAATTTATATATTTTAGAATTCGCCGGCAGTGGAAGGTCTTTGTACTATGAGGAGGAAGGTTCTCCGGGAATTAAATTTTGGTATCAAGTAATATGACACCAAAATGATCCCCGAAACATGTAATTCAGTCTTTTTCAATTTTTGGTGTCTCCAGTTTGACTTCAGATTCTGTTTGGGCAGTTTGATTGGGAGAAAGTTCACGAAGAGGCTCTTTTTCCGCAATAGGTCCAGATTCACTCTTCAATTCACTTTTCACTAAAAAAACAAGTTACAAATTTTTCTTCAATTTCATTAACAAATAACTTTAGTTACTTTGGAGGTCACTACTGTAATAAAAAAATAAGGCTCAAAAATAATTGCAACCCTTTTTTAGATTTTTCGGGCAGTGTTATTCTGACAAAAACAAAACAAATTTATTTGAACTCACGCCGGAAAATGTTTCGAAAAGTTATAATTCCAGAGCTCTCTGGCGCTAAAAGGGTGCATATAATCACTTGCAGAACATGACAAATCGTATTGTTGGAGGAAATTTTTTTCAGATTTTTAGCGGACACCACAACTCTGTTTAACGAATATTTTATGTGTTGCAACCTTAGAATTAGACACCATTACGATCAAATTTATATAGCGTCATATTTCACTTCAAACGAAAGATATTTTATTGCTATATCGAGAATAAGAATATATATTTTGTACAGAATGAGTTTTTTATTCTGAGGAATCAAACATTGCAGCGATGATATTTATTGATTTTGTTACTGATGAGTCCAAATTTGAGCTTCGTAGTTTCACGCTTACACTTTGAAGACCATGTCTGACCAAAAATTTGAAGATACAAACAAAATTTTATAAACGAGAATCGCGCTGCAATTTCTGATTCTTCACATGAAAAACTAACTAGTGTGGCAGTTGTTCAACGATCATATACTATCAAAAAGAGAAAAAAAAAACGCTCGCAGGAGATTTCGTGTTTTTTACACTCTCCTTAAGGATTAAAATTTCAATAGTATCTGGCCGTTTTTCTTTAGAATTAATTGGGTGAAACAAAGATTATCATCGAAAATATGAATTAAAATAAAATTAACTCTAAAAAATTGAATGATTAATTCAAAATACTAGTATTTGAAACTTGTACTCTGACAGTGAGGATTGGCACTGAGTTATCATTCAGCACGCCTGTTCTTTGGTCACGGAATTTTTTTTCTCACTTTTTTGGTATACCTATGTGAATTACACATGTGAATTATAGCTTACATATGTGAATTATAGCTCAGGTAGTTTTTTTTAAAGGCAGCCACCCTTCTCATGACGATTACGGCCATAGGCGATATCGAGAAACGGTTTTTTGCATTCAACTGCCAACTAAAAAAGCTCTATGGAGAATTTGTTTTCTTTTTCATCGGACTACCGGTAACCGGAGATTTATTATATAGGTATTTTCAGTATAAAATTTGAAAAAAAAAATCGAAACTCGTTTTTTTCTTCCAGGAATTCATCAAAAATACAGTTGAAGCAGTAAATGTGTAGACAATCGTGATATAAGAATGAACAAACATACAAATTTAACTTTCCGGCTGAATTAAAAAGAAAAAATTTGGGCCCATCGAGATTCGAACCTACCAAAAATTTAAATTCCAGTTTATATCCGGTGAACCGGATGTCAAATCAACTTAATATTTCTCTATTGAGCTTTTTTTAGTTGGCAGTTGAATGCAAAAACCCGTTTCTCGATTGCACTTATGGTTTTCCCGTAATCGTCATGAGAAGGGTGGGCCAACCTATAAAAAAAATTACCGAAGGTTAGTTCACCCCACCCTAGTCATGACGATTACGGGACCACAGGCGATATCGACAAACGGTATTTTGCATTTAACTGCCAACTAAAAAAGCTCGATGGAGAAATTTTATTAAGTTGATTTGACATCCGGATATAAACCGGAATGTAATTTATTGGTGGGTTCGAATCTCGATGGGCCCAAATTTTTTTTCTGATGAATTCCTGGAAGAAAAAAACGAGTTTCTATTTTTCTCAAAGTAAATACTGAAAATACCTATATAATAAATATCCGGTTACCAGTGAACCGGTAGTCCGATGAAAAATATAAATAAATCTTCATTGAGCTTTTTTAGTTGGCAGTTGAATGCAAAAAAACGTTTCTCGATATCGCCTATGGTTTTCCCGTAATTGTCATAGGTTGGGGTCCCATTGGGTGACCTAAAAAACTACCTTAGTTGAGGCAAAAACGTAAAATTGAAAATACAATTGTATTTGAGTTTTCGAACTTGAAATAGATTTTTTCGAAATCTTAAAAACCTTTCAAATTATAGAATCATAATATCAATTCAATAGAAAGTGATGAAAATATTTTATTGTCTGATCAAAAATTATCTTTAAAAATTGGGTTTTTCACATGTCAAATTTATTTGATTTCCCTGTTAAATAGTTTTTACTCCTATCTCTTTTGAAAACTTAAATCCAATTAATTTTGCTCTATGACTAACAATGGATTAAGACCGTTTCGGAATAACATTCTTGCCAGGATATTAATGACAAGAAAACAAAAATGTCAAAAGTGTGCGAGATTTTGCCGGGCTCATGATCAAGCTGTTTCCAGACTTATTAATGAATGAAAAAGTGTTGACTTATTCCTATCGAATTGGATTGTCACATATTTTCAGCTACGTCAGAGAAAAAAAATGAATTTATAAATTAAATGATGCTTCAGTAATATTATTTTTTCAAAGTTACTTTAGTGCTGATTGACACTGTCCGAGTACAGGATTGCTTGAAAGTTCTGAGTTCACGGGGTAAAAGGTGCACTTTTTAAAGGCGTCAAATAACAAAAAAAATGCCAAAATATAATCTTTATCAATTATCTGGTTGTGTTAAAAATGGCATGTTGTCAAAGGGTGGGGTGAGCTAAAAATTTACCTTGGATTAAATGTTCTTTTATACAAAATAATTTCTGTAAATAGAACGTTTTGGCCTAATACACAACACATGGTAAGGGAGAGATAAATTTGTGAGGGCGCAAATAATCGTAGGTGAGTTTGAAGGAAGTATATGAAAGACGAAATATTGAGACAATGAGTCGCGTGGGGCAGTCGAAGTCTCCTCCCCACTTCTATTCCTACAATCCTCTGATAAAACTAACCAACTTTCCAAAAATTCGTACTTATCTATACTAAAACAAAAATAGACGCCTACATTCGATCAAAAGGGCCACAAACGTTCTATTTATACCAAAATAAGTTGTCTTTTAAGTTTTTTCAGACTAAATGAATTACCTTGTTTCTTGTCAGTTTCTATCGCATCATTTTTGAGTAAATCAAGGAGGTCGTTGTCATCCATTGTGGGACTGCTATCAGAGTCCTCTTTTAGAGGGTCATCAATTGAAAGTTTATTTTTTTGTTTATAAACCATTTTATCCTCCATACTCATATTTGATTCTAGTTTCAGTTTCTCAACCGCCATTTTCCGCATTCTTTCCTCTATTGTATCTTAAAAATGACATAACTTTTGGCAGAAAGTTTTTGCTTTAGGTAATTTTATTTAATGAAACCCACCCTTGTCAATATAATTACCTTGAGTTCATAAGAGATATCGACAAACAGTTTTTTGTATCATGTACCCAAGTAAGTTTGTGACATGAATAATGTTCTGTCTTTGCTAAAGGTCCTACACCTAAAGGTCGTTTTTTTAGTTAGTACAATTGTGATTTCGACTGAGAGAACTAGACAATATAGCGACAAATGGTTTTCTGCATGTAAAGCCCTGGAAAAAAATATGCAGAAGAAAATTTTTTTGGCTTCCTAGGTTGATCACGTGACCGGAAATCAGTCATCGAAATTGCTCAAGATGACCGAAAAAAACGATTATTTGCGAATTACCGGTAATCACCGGAAAAAAAGAAAAATTTCTACCATTACAAATTCGGTTAAGATGCAGATGCAAAAACGTTTGTCGCTATCTAGTCTGGTTCTCTCAGAACAGATACCCCTTAAAGTGTATTACCCAAAAAAACGACCTTAGGCATTTTTTTAAACTCATGACGATTACGGGAAACCCGTAAATGCAATCGAGAAACGGTTTTTTGCATTCAACTGCCAACTAAAAAAGCTCAAGAGAAATGTTATTAAGTTGATTGAATATCCAGTTCACTGGATATAAACCGGAGTATAATTTTTTTGGTAGGTTCGAATCTCAGTGGGCCCAAATTTTTTTTCTTAAAATCAGCCTGAAAATTAAATTTTTATGTTAGTTCATTCTTATATTACGATTGTATACACAATTACTGCTTAAACAATATTTTTGATGAATTCAAGGAGAAAAACGAGTTTTTATTTTTTTTCCTCAAATTTTATATTGAAAATGCCTATATAATAGATATCCGGTTACCGGTGAACCGGTAGTCCGATAAAAAAGAAAAACAAATATCCACTGAGCTTTTTTAGTTGGCAGTTGAATGCAAATAACCGTTTCTCGATATCGCCTATGGTTTTGTCGTAATCGTCATGACAAGGGGTGGTTGTCCTGAAATAAAAACCACCTTAGTTTTCTATGTCATTTTCCAAGCCAAAGTAGTAAATTCAACGCCTGAGTTTTTTATAATTGTCCCTTTTTTCTTCTGGTGGCTGGACAGACAAAATTAAAGACAAAGAATTGTAAATTTTGACTGTCTATCCACCAGAAGTAAAAAAGAGACAATTCAAAATAACTCAGGCTGTATTTTTTAAGAGCTCACTTTTAGGAGCTCAAATGAAAAGACAAATTCAGAGAAAAATCTGGTCCGAATCGGACCATTTGTCTAACTTTTTTCAAAAAATTAAAATAAATCTCAAATGTTTTATGATAAAAAGGGGAAAATGGCCATTTTTTATATTTTTTTTCGTGCTAGCTTTTGCTATGCGTGGGCGGAAATCAGCAGTACAATTAAAACGATTTATTTTTCGATTAATTTTGCCATTCAAACAAGGTTGTTTATGTTGTCAAACTGTATCCAAAATTTGTATTTGTTCGACGTAAAATAAATCGCACATTATTTTGCTTCAAATCTGTAGTTTTCACGCCTACGCATTTTCCATAGTAGCTAAAGATAGGAGAAAAAAAGTCGACCAAAACTGTTTACTCTCTCCATTCTAATAATGGTTATAAATTTATCTCGAACACAAACACAATTGAAAGGAATGAGTTTGAAATTGGACACGTTTATATATTATATGGATTATGAATCCCGTCAATAGAATAACGTGATTTTCTGAGCTTTTTGCGTTAATGGCGATTAAATTGTAAATTTCTCGGATTTTAATGGAGATACAGGTATGAGCAAAACTTTTTCAAATCAGGGAACTAGTTTTCTAGATTTTATTGTTAACTCATTTGAGTATTGATATCCGTTTTTGCAAAAATGCAGTTATTTTAACTTATTTGGTACGGCAGCCTGTCCGTTAAAAGTCACTATTTCGAAAATTATAATGTTTTATCAAAACGATATTATTTCTTCAAATTTTTCAATTTATCTAAGGTAGCTTTTTTTAAAGTGCCCCCTATCAATAAAAAATGTAGTAGGTATGGAGAAACAGTTTTTGCATTGAATAGCTGACAATTTTTTTGTTGTTTTCGAGCTCTACCGGTTTACCAGAAATCAGCAAAAAACGGTAATTGGGCTATTTTAGAGGTAAAAAGTCCACTTTATAGATAAAATTTTAGCTTTAAAAAACTCTGATTTTCGTATATAAGCACAGGTTTTTGTGCCGCGTTTTATGCTCCCACCTTAACTTTAGTCTTTCTTTCTGCTTTTCAGTCAGTAAAATAGACTTTTGCTATTCCCCAGTCTCACATATATTGTCCTTATTAAGGAACATGTCAAAATAAAAACCGTACGTTTTGTCTATATTGTCCATATAGATGCATCCTAAAATAACTTTATTAAATTATTTTCAATTCAAATCCAGCAGATTTAATTATTTTTTAAAAATTCCGATAACAGGTAGAATACTTTGAAAGCCGAAATAGAAGCAAACAAGGGGGTAAACAATGCCCAGCCAAAGTTAAATTCTAGAAACGCGGCTGCCTTTTAGAATCTAAGATACAAGAAGGAATAAAGAAATTAACACTTACCTTTAGCTATAAGTCGAATGACTTTAACCTCTTTTGTCTGACCAAGTCGATGAACACGATCTTCAGCCTAAATTTGTTTTTCAATTTTTAAATTCGAGGAGTTTTAAATTTGATAATTTGCGTCCTGATTTGTTTTTTACCTGTTTGTCATTGTATGGATTTGGGTCAATGTCGTGAATGATAACCGTGTCTGCAGAGGTTAAATTTATTCCTAATCCACCAGCTTTTGTAGAAATCATAAAAATGTCAATTTCATCAGTATTATTATACTCATCGATAAGTTCTAATCTCTCTTCAACCGGCGTTGAACCATCTGATACAGGGTAAAAAATGATTTAATTATCGAATCCTCTAGCTTTCAAAATATGGTATTAATTTTGCTCGAAAAAGATCATTTACATATATTATTGTAGAGAATTACAAACAATAACTATAGTGTAACCATATATGGAAATCTATATGGAAATTAAATTTTTCTTGTGAAAAATTAAAAACCTTTTGTTAAATTTCCTATCATTTAGGGGGTGGTGGTTCCTAATTTGGCATATTCAAGGTGATCATGCGCGAAATAGGAAATTCTCAGTAGTTTTCTGAACATACAAAGATTGTAGATCCACACCTTAATCTCAAAATCAGACTGACGAAATTTTTTTGACCCTATTTTGACATTTTCCCTTGTAAATCTATGTCTCCCTGGTGTTCAATTTTTTTGCATTTTTAATTTTTGTAAAAGTAAGATATAAAACCAAACAAATGTTGTGTGGAATTTTGATTACAGTGCGTAAAAGTTATAGAATTGTCCACTTGAGTAGACACGAATAAATTTTTTTTGTCGGATGAAATCGAAGTGGGCTCAGTTCAAGCTATTTTTCACTGTCCTCAAAACTGTCAATTATATTACAAGTTTCATCAACATTTAAAAGTTAATCGACTTGTAGATATAATACTAAGAAAAATTTGAAAATACAATAAATTTCGAAATGTTTCGGGTTAATTTGCTTTTTAAATGATTACAATCGAATTGGTGCTTTTTATGACATAATAACTGCAGAAATGTAGGAGCACACATCCCTTAAGGTTTTGCAGTTTGACATATTCACGGTGATATATTCTGAAAACTAAAGTAATGAGAAAAACCGAAATGCTAATTTGTAGATCTTTTTAATCTTGCGAAAAGTACATCACAAATTATTTTTGATCATTCACCAATAGGTACAGTATCGTAACAGTGGACATTTTTCCAAACTGCAAAAACTATCTCCTCCAGACGGTATATCAAATTGAGCTCAAATTTTTACAGATTACGTAACGGTAGTATGTCAATCTTTTCTCACGGGCTTTTTTTGATTCGGCGACGGAACAATTCTAGAACGCCAAACAACCGACGATTTTTCATAATTTCAGACTTCAAAATCTATCTCCTCCTAGGATATATTTGCAAAATTGCTCAAATTGTTATCAAGTATTGCTACGAACAATTGTAAGAGACTCTCACGAGCTTTTTTTGCAATTTCTAGCTAAAACTCGAAATGTGATTTTTTGGTCATTTTCCAAAAAATTTCCGAAAAAAAAGTGCTTCGATTTTTTCGAAAGTAAGCTCAAAAGAAAGCAAGTGAAACACTGGTGAGAAAGTGGCCTACGTCAAGGCGATATTTTGAAGTTTTAGTGGTCAAATTTGAGCAAAGGTTATTTTTTAACCTTATCTCTTAAAAAATACTTAGAAAAAATCGGAAAAATGCGAAAATTTCGAAAAAAAAATTTTGATGATTGGGTTCTTAGTTCACTTGATTATCACCCCGGATCAATTTGGAGCATTTTTAATACCCCTAAGGCCGTTATTTAATCAGACAGATATACCCCCTTAAGGGTATCCCGGCCCCTAATTTGACATATTCGAGATGAAATA